>MU389497.1:0-57779 GCA_022578775.1 Xylaria venustula
CACCGCGAGTTGGTGAGCCTGGATCACCGTGAGCTGGTGAGCCTGGATCACCGCGAGTTGGTGAGCCTGGATCACGTGACCAGAAGAAATGGGAAAAAGAGAACAAATGCGGGAAAAAAAATTGGGCCACCACCCTTCTGAGCCACCCCTGTCCTAACACGTAGTTTCGTAACATTATCTCCCTTTTTCCAGAATTGTTGTCCCAATAATTTCTTTTTCCGTAAGTAATTTCCTTTCGTCATTTCTCAAGATATCTGGTCGTATTGAAAAAACTGATCGCTCGCTAAAATCAGAGCAACGACTAACCTTTGCTTTCTTAATAAACGAAGTTGGTTACGAAGTTATGCTTTGTTCTCGCTGCTTCGATCGGTCACTAAAATGCAAGATGATAGATGGGGTCACACGTTGCAAAGAATGCGTCCGGGCGGGTCGCACCTGTGATAGCTCCGGTATCTCTCTTGCCTCTGCCAACAACGTTGTCTCCGAACACCACCGCCTTGAGCGGGAGGAAAAGGAGGCAGAAAAGGAGTTGGTGCGAGTAAAGGGGGACCTGGACACTGTCCTGGGTCGCCTGAGTCGCCTTCGTCAACAAAGACGATTTTTAAAGGAGAAAGCCACAAAAATGGTTCAACGTGGTCTGGCATCCCTAGATGAACTGGATGAAATTGAGCGCATAGAGGCGGAGCAGAAATCCCTGGATGAAAAACAGAAAAGGGAGGAGAAAAGAGCGCAAGCAGCGCAAGCTGCTCTGGCGGACTTTAATTGGGACTCCTTAGACGTCTCCTTTGAGATTGACCCTTCCCTCCCGGCCTTGGTCGATCAGGATGTTGTCGGTAGAACTGATTTACAGCCATCGCGGCATTCCCCAAGTGTCTCGTAGGCTCCCATGTATTGTCTGCATGTGGGTATCCTCTCCACTTCACTAGGTATTCAAGTTTGTTGCCGTTCTGACGAGAGTCCAGTATCTCTTCAACCTCATAGGTGTCTTGGTCCGTTTCGACTTCAATCTGTTTCTCAAGAGGTATATTGTTTGGCGCTGGTTCAAGTAATGAGATATGAAAAACAAGGTGAATTCGCATCGTTTTTGGTAATGACAGTCTGTAGTTGGTTGGTGAAATAACTTCTGAAATTTTGAAAGGACCGAGTTTCTTAAAATCCAATTTGTCGCTTGGTCGTTTCGTTTTGATCTGTGATATCCTTGATGTCGCATTTTGTTTTTGTCGTAGCAAATAAACCTTGTCTCCCTTTGCTAGGACCGGTTCTTCAGTTCTCTTCTTGTCGTAGTATTCTGCCATTCGTTGTTGCAAAAATTAAAGTTGGGATTGCAATCTTGTTTAAATTGTCTTGATTTCAGTCGCAATTGTCCTAGCCCTGGGGGCTATAGTTGAGATAGCCGGCGCCTCTATAACAAACTTCTCTGGTTTTTCAATTTCTGCTTGTCTGCCGTACACTGCCTCATGGGGGGACATGTTTATTTTCTTATTAACAGATGTGTTATATGCAATTTGTGCTGTAGGCAAAAGTTTTACCCAATTGTTCTGCTGATAATTGGTATAGCTTCGAAGATACTGTTTAAGTGTTTGATTTAGTTTTTCCGTTTGTCTATCCGTCTGGGGGTGATATGCAGTTAAAAGTTTGAGTTTTACTCCTATTTGTTTGAAAAAACTATTCCTAAACTTTGATGTGAATAGTTTGTTTCGGTTAAAAACAACTCTGTTTGGTATTCCGTGTTTATCGAGGTACTGTCGAACAAAAGCATATGCAAGTTGCTCTGCAGTAGCGTTCGTTTTAAAAAGTAAAAAATACGCATACTTCGTAAGTCGGTCTACAATAACCTATATTGCATCGTACTGTACTCCTGTTACTAGGTCTGTTGATAGAGGTAATCCGGTAATAAAGTCCCAAGCAATAGTATGCTATGCTTGATCGGGTATCTGTGTTAGTTGAAGTAATTTATACGGTTTATGTTTTGCGGATTTAGCCTTGGCGCAAATGTTGCATTCTTTAATAATGTTTTCGACAGTCTTTTTTAGTTCTGGGAAGTTATATTTCCTTTGTAGCCTTCGTATCGTCTTGGCTACTCCCTGGTGTCCGTGCAAAAGATGTTCATGAAATTCTTTGATAAAGTTACGGCGTAACTTCACTGGTAAGTAGATTTTTCTATGGTAAGTCAAATTGTTATGATTATATCCTTTCAGGTTTTGTACCTCAGCTCGCTTTTGCTGATTGTACTATTGTTGAATCCGTTTGGATTGTTTTGCTGGTAAGTTTTTAAGAATCATGTTGAGTCTCAGGCTTTTATCTTCTTGTGGATGTAATACCTAAATGTTTCGTTTAGGTACCTTAAATCTTTTCATTCCGCGTTTGCTGAGGATGTCTGCTTGAATGTTTTTTTTCCCTTTGATATGACATATCTTAAAATTGAATTGGGAAAAGAAGATCAACCAGTTTTCGTGTCGTTTATTGATTTCCTGAGTTGTCATAAATCGAGTTAGGTTTTTGTGATCCGAGTAGATCTCAATGGGTTTTGTTGTTCCCGTAAGAAAAGGTTCCCATTCCTTAAGTGCCATAATAATTGCTAGAAGTTCCTTATCGTAAATTGGATATCGTAGTGCCGCATCTCTTAGTGCCTTCGAGTAATAGGCCACTGGGTGCCATTTCCCATTCTTTTCCAATTGCTTTAGTACTCCAGCAATCATTCCGTTTGATGCGTTTGTTTTCAATCGTTTCCTCTTGAGTGGATCAGGTAACTTAACCACTGGATCGGATATTACCCGAAATTTTAATTGCTCGAATGCCTTTCTGGCTTCCCTTGATATAGGGAACGTTTTTTCTTCGTATTCCTTTGTTGTGTATTTGGTAAGTTTTCGAGCTAGTTCACTAAAGTTCCTGATTAGTGGTCGGACATAGTTTAAAAATCTTAATGCTTGTCGTATGTCCGTAACCGTAGCTGGGTTAGAGATCTTCTATTTGCGTACTGTTTCAATCTTAGATTGTTATATCTAAATTTGTTCTGGGGTAATCGTATACCCCAGAAAATCAACTTTCTGTGTGTGCTATTTGCATTTTTTGGTGTTCAATCGTAGTCCCGCGTTTCGGAGTGCTTTCAGTACCAATCTCACATGTCTTCTGTGTTTTTCCAAGGTGTTGGAATAAATCAGAATATCGTCCAGATATACGAACACAAACTTGTCGATAAACTCTTTAAATATCGTTATTATCATTCGTTAGAAGCTGGCTGGTGCGTTCTGTAATTTTTTTGGCATGACGAGATACTTATAAGATCTATAGATTGTTCGTATCGCCGTTTTCTATTTCTCTCCTTTTGCTATGCGGATCGCATAGTATCTATCTGGCATATCTATTGTGGTATACCATTTTGCTTTACTGATGTTTTCCTTTATTGTTGACATCAGTGTGAGAGAGTGTCCATCTGGTATAGTAGCGTCGTTTAGTGGCCGATAGTTTGCTACTACTTGGAACTCTGGATCTCCGTCTTTATCTAATCGAGGTTTGTTGTTTTTGATTTTTGGTACCATTATTACTGGGTATTCGGCTGGTGATGTTGATTTCCGAATAAACCCTTTTGCTAAATTTTTGTCGAGGTATTTTCGTAGTGCTTTGGCCTTTTGTGGATTCATGTGGTAAATCTTGTGAAGGGTGAGTTCTCGTTTTTCCTTGATAGGTATTTTGTAGTTCTAAGGACTATGTTTTAGTAGTTTTTTCTTTTTTTTTTCTTGAAACAAATCCTTAAATTCTGAATATTCCTTTGGAATGTTATCTGTAATGTGTTCTGTTGTTTTTTTTTATTGTTTTTGCTTGTTTTACTTTTTCCTATGTGATTTTCTTGAACTTTTATCGGATGACTGGATCGCTGGATTCCAACCATGGCATTTCTAAAACAATGTCGTGATTAGAGATGTCGGCAATGTTTAATATAATTCGTTTTTTGTGTTTTTGTATAGACATGACGAGGGGTTTGGTTTTTTTGAGTACTCGACCGTTGTCGTAGTTGGAACTGCTTCCATCGAACGCAGTAATCTTGTAGGACTTCGTTTTGTATTTCCAAGGAATTTGATCTCGTTCCGCAATTTTAAGGGATATAACGTTGACTTGTGCTCTGGAATCAATTAATGTGTTGTACCGTTTTCTATTAATTTTAATCGGAATTTCCAGTTGGTTTTTTTTTTTACATTGGATTTCCTATAAGGTTTTAGTTTCTGTGGTTACTCGTTGCTTTCTTGACGAGAACCTAATTCGTTTTTTGATTTTCGTTTTTTGAGTTCAGCAAGTTTCCAAGCTTTTGCTTTTTTGACTGCATGCTTTTCGCAGTGGTTATTTATGCATTGGTACCATTTCTTTTTTTCGATCAGGCACAATGTATTCCAGGATTTTTGCCTCGATAGTCCTGGGTCGTTTATGAGTAGTTTCTCGTTTTTATGTCTGCTTTTTAGGTTTTCTATGAATGATACTCTTCGTAGTTTTGCACCCTTTCGGTGAATTTTACAATAGGTTTTTATATGGCATAGACATTTACGGATAGTTGCTTTTTGACTGATCTGGGTGTAGGGGTGTTTTTTGCATGCTCGTGGATTATTTTCTAAATTCTCTGGAGCATTACAAGTATAGTGGTACGGCTCGTATTTACCGATTTTTTGTTTATGCCCTGGTGGGGGTACAAACGTTTGTTTATGTAGTTCACAGATAACCGCTGTATAACACATGCATTTTAGCGCTATAGCTTTTTTGCTTCGGTTAGTGCCCGTATGTACTAGATATGCTTTCGGCAGTACTTTATAAAAAGGTTTTTCGTCACAATTGCATAAGTTTCTTTTTTCGGTATTTTCGTCCGAATTGTCTGCTGGGTCGAATCCGGCGTTATTTTTTGCTTGTTGATGCTATAGACAATTGTACTTCTTACAAAATGACCAATATAAAAATTCGTAGGTGGCCTCATCTTGGCGCAGTGTAAAGATAGCTTTTTTTGGATGCAACTCGCAGTTCTCGTTTTTGTAACAAGTATATTCTCGCTCAATTTATCCCAATAATTAACGCGTTCCCAGATAAAACTTGCATGCTTCATCTCCTGAACCGTTACAGGTAAAGCATTCATTTTGTTTTGGTGTAAAGTTATCGTCTCGATAAATAACTGCGACGCTATACTTAGCTTCTGAAGAGGTTTTTTCTTTTTTTTCGCCTTTTAATTGTTTATTATCACTTTAGACTGCTACAACTCTTGCTTTTTTCGTAGGCTGAGGGACTTTTTTTTTTTGGTATTTTTTTTGACCGTTTGGTTTTTTATCAGACCGGCAATTTTTCTTGAAGTGTTTTTTTTTGCTACAGTTAAAACACTTAACCTGTGACATGTCCCTAAAAGGTCGCTAGTAGATTACGCTCACTTCCTTCGTTTTTTGCCCCTTGTCGTCCTAGGGACTTCCAGTCTTTTTTGCGGTTCCCTTTTTTTCAAGGTACCGATCAAAAGATTTTTTATCGATTATAATCGCCATATCGATATATTTCTCGAGTTTATCTGGTTTATCCATCTTGGATAATTTGTCTTGTACTTGTGTCTTAAGTCCCTTGTAAAATGGATAAAACAAAGCTAACTTTGGTAGTTTTGAAATCGCTGCTAGTCGTTTGAATTCCACAGCATACTCTGATGCCTGTGTTTTCTGCTTGAGTCGATGTAGCTGCTTCTCAGCATGTTTTGCTTTCTTGGTGTCTCCGAACAATGCCCTCATACGTTTTTCGAATTTGTTGTAATTCGCGAAGATCTCTTTTGTTTCCTCTTTGAAGTCCTTTTCACTGTTGGCCTCCAGGAAATTCTTGAGGATTGGCTCAAACCATTTAAGTATTTTTTCTGCCAGGAATTGCGATGTGGCCATTACCTTTTGGTTATCTTTTGTGATCGAAGATGAGTACCATTTCAAGTAAAGTCGCGCATGGATTAGGAACGTATTTACATCAGTAGATTTATCATACGGTTTAGGGGCCGTAGGCTTGAATCTTTTTGTGTTTGGTAGTCTCGACATTGTTGCTGATTTTGATGATGGTGGAGGTGGTGGGGGTGGTGTGCTATTGTTTTTTTGGGCCACCTGTATAGCTTTTCCTGGTGTTGACGTGCTTGTTGTGGTTGGTTTAGGTGTTTGGGGTGCCGGTTGTTGAGCCACTGGTTTCGGAGTTGATGGTGTAATTACCGTGGCCTGGGTAACTGGTTTTTGTGTAGCTTGACTGGCTTGTGGTATCGTTGGAGCTTTTTGTGTTACTGGTGAAGTCGTACTTTGATTTGCTAACGATGTGGTTGATGTTTTTGGGGTTACCTGTGGGAGAAATGGCGGTAGAACAGGTGTGGTAGGCTTTAAAGTTGGCGGTGCTGGTGTAAATGGTTTGGGTGTTGCTGTTTTTTTTTCTTTGTTTATAGGGTTATTTGAAGTTTCTCGAATTTCGTTTTCGCTGCTTAAGTCTGTTTTACTGCTGCTTTTAGTTCGTACTACAATCGTGTCTTTGATTGTTTTTTTTTGGGCTTGACTTCGTGTTTTCGGGCCTATAATCTGGTTAATTGGTTTATTCCCATTCCTCGGGAAAGTTTGAGGTTTTTAGCTTGTCCTCATTTGCTTTTAGGTGTTAATAAGGTATACCTCTTTTTTGATGCCCTTTTCGGTTTCGTTTTTTGATACCGGTATTCGTGATGATGCTAATTTCTACTAATCAAAGAGCTATCAAAGTGTAACGGACCTATTATACAACAGTATGATAGACTTGTTAGGGGTTTTAATTTGCAGGTAACAGTATGAAAATTAGCGGGTGTTCGTTAGAGAGATTTATTTCGTACTTTTATCACTGTGCAACAAAGAGTATTACTAAATGTCGGAGTAATAAATGTATTGGTGCTTAGCGATCTTAAATTGATAGCTAAAGAGCAAGTATTAAACGAATGACTAGATACAAGAAAGTGCACAGTTATATAAACATAGGAAATACAGTAATCTCCTGGATTATCGTGAGCTGGTGAGCCTGGATCTGTTAGAATAAGCGAGCCAGTTAATTGGAGGTTCAGAAGTGTGTGTATTGTGTTAAGAGCGCGTCTTGCTGTCTCTCTAAAATGTGTACTAATAAATAGTGTGGCGGGTTCACAGGGGTTAAGCAGTCCCTGCTCACCCCCTGACGTATTAGCCCGCGGTAATCCATCTAAATTAACCCTCAATTCTGACAGGATCACCGCGAGTTGGTGAGCCTGGATCACCGTGAGCTGGTGAGCCTGGATTACCGCGAGTTGGTAAGCCTAGATCACGTGACCAGAAAAAATGGGAAAAAAAAAACGAATGCGGGGAAAAAGATTGGGCCACCACCCTTCTGAGCCACCCCTGTCCTAACACGTAGTTTCGTAACAATTATAATATATTTAATATAATAAATTTTTAGCAAAATTTAATAGTAATTATATAATAATTTAACGTATTATTTATAACAGTTTAACTATTAATATTTTAAAATAAAATAAATTATATTAAATATATATATTAAAAAATTTTATTTAAATTAATAATAAGCTTAAAAACATTTGTTTTTTTTTGTTTTTAATATTTTTTAAATAAGCTTTAAAAATTTTATAAAATTATTTATTTAATTATTTAATAAATTTTTTAATAAATCTTTTAGCAATATTTATTATAAATTATTTATATTTATAATTATATTTAAATTTAACCATTTTTTAAGTTATAATATTAAACTTTTTAAAATTATTATATTATTAATTAATAATTTAAATAACGTGTATATAAATAAATTTATAATTTAAATATATAGTTTTTTATATTTATTTAAAAAATTTAGCAACTTTAATTCGGTAAAAATTATAATGCTTTAAAAAAGCATTAAATTATTATTTAGCAGCTTAAAAAAACATTTAAATTAATATAATAAAATTAATAATTATAGCTTTATTAAACTTAATATTTAAATTTATTAAAAAATAATTTTAAAAGTTAATATTTTTAGCTTTATAAGCTATAAAGCTTAATTTTTAACAATTATATATTTTTATAAATTTTTGCTTTAAATTACAGCAGTAAAATCTTTTTTTATAAAAAAAAATGGTTTAAAAATTTAAAAATAATAATAATTTAATTTAATATTATAACAATTTTATTATTTTAATATTTTTAAATTAATTTAAATAAAATATAAAAAATAATAAAACTTTTAATTATTAAATTTTTAATAATAATATAATTTTGTTGCTATATTATATTTAGCTTTTTTTTATTTTATTTTAAAGCATTTTTTTTAGTTATAACTTTTTTAAGTGTGGGTTATTATATGCCACATTAACCTAGCTACACCTTATACGCTACTTTGCTTAAATAATGCGGTGATTTTTTTACTTAAGCTTTACAGGCTTTTTTAGGTTGCCTATAAAAACCACTAAATTTAACACAATTAGCGCGCTAACCTAGCTGTTTAATTTCCCCTTGGTCACTTTATAATTAATATAGTATTTCCAGTATTTACCGACAGATATACCCAGGCGCCGTTTGTAACAGGTATAATAAATGTAGTAGGTGTAATAAATATGGTAAATATAAAAGGTATAGTAGGTATAATAGGTATGGTAAATATAGTAGGTGTAGTAAGTAGGTAAAGTACTGTTAGATTTTTAGTGGTAGTGTGATTTTGTCGCTGTATTATCTCTGGCTCTTTGTTTTATTTTAAGGCATTTTTTTTAATTACAGCTTTTCTAGGTATAGATGTGTATGCTATACTGCTTTAGCCACACCCTGTATGCCACTTTGCTTAAGTAATATAATAATTTTATCACTTAAGCTTTACAGACTTTTTTTAAGTCGCTTATAAAAAGCACTAAATTTAACACACCTTTTTAAATAAAATTACTTTAGTAAATTAACCTAAATATAACATAAGTGTTTTTAAAGCGCTTTGCACGCGCGTATATAAATAGCGCATTAATATTGTTATAATGCGCTAAAAATAATAGCAATTTATATGCGTATATATATAAAACGTATAAGTAATATTTATAGCTTGTTGCTATATAATTTAATAAATATGTTTTATAGCAGCAAATATAAATTTATATAAATATGCATAAAAAGCTTGTTTATTTTTTGCTTTTTAGTTTTAATAATATTGTTTTCGTAAATGTTTAAAAATTTGCCTAGGTATGCGCGCTTTCGCAAAATATACAAAAAAAAATTAATGCTAACATATTAATAATTAAAATTATATAAACAATTATTTTCGGTATAATAACTTAGCTATGCAAAACTTTTTGTGCTTAGTTGCAAAAATTGCTAACTTAAAATAGCACGCTTAAATTATACACGTTGCTGCTGCTATTATATTGCACGCGCTTTTTTTGTAAATATTGCTTACAAAAGCTTATAGTATAGTATTAACACGTTTGCTAGCTCGTTTAACTTGTTTTTTGAAAACGAAAATATTTTAGCCCGCTTGCTGCTACGCTTGCGCTTGCGCTTAATCGTAGTAAAGCTTTTTAGCCGCTTTTTGCCCGCTTGCGTTGCTGCTGCTTATATTTTTGCCGCTTTTGTTACGCTTTCGCGTAAAACGCGCTCCGGCGCTGCTGCTATTAGTGCTACGCTTTCGCTAAATAGTTTTTTGCTAAGTTTGTTTAGCACTTTTACTATTGCTTTTAGGCAAATAATTATTATGTTGCTTGTTTTGCTGCCGGTATTTTTGCTGCGCGCTGCTGCTTTTGCTGCCGCTTTTGCTGCTGCTTTATTTTTAGCTTTTGCTTTAGCAGATAGCTTGCATGCTTGCTTTTGCTGCCGCGGCTAACCAGCTTTTTTAAAAATTTAAAAAAAAACGTTTTGTTTGCGCTGCATACGTAACGCTTTTTAAAGCTATTTTACTAGCAAATATTTTAAAACTGTAAAAAATAAAAACTGCTATTAATAGTATGCTTTAAAGCATTTTTATAAATTTTTATAAATTTATTTATTTATTATAATTGCGTTGCATATTAGCTAGCTAATAAATAATAAGCTTGCCGATATTTGCTGTGCCGTTTGCGTTTTGCGCAACGCTTTTGTCGCTAGTGCGCTTTAAACGCGCATTTAAGCACTGCAAACTACAGTTTGCACGCTTTTAAACTTAGCCGAAAAAAAAAAAAAAAAAAAAAAAAATAAGCTTTAGCTACTTAAATAACAAATTTATAGCTTTTTAAAGTAATTAATTTGTAGTTTTTCGGAATAATTAATTAATAGCTTTTTAAAATAATTAATTTAAAAATTTTTTTTTAGTTTAAATAGTTTTTAAGCAATTAAAAAATTTTTTGTTTTTATTTTTTATAATTTTTATATTAAGCTTGTAACTTATAATTTATAATTTATTTTTTAACTTTTATACCTTAAATATTTATTTAAAAAATTTTCCGTTAATTAGCTTGCTTTTAAGCTTGTTAAAAAGCAAAAATAAACTTAAAGCTATTTTATTATTTTTTGGCAGCTTGGTTAACTTAAGCTAGTTAAAAAATATATTTTATTTTTGCGCTAGTAAAGCTTTTGTTAACCCGTTAATAATTATATCGTTAATAAATATATATTTTATTAAAATAATTTTATTTTTAATTTTTTAACGTAATTAATAATTATAAATATTAATATAACATAGTTTAATACGTAGCAAATTTATTTTTTTAGTAATTAAGCTTATAATTTGCTAATTATCGCATAATATTTAAATATGCTAATTTTTTAACATAACTTTTAATTCGTTAATAAATTAATTTATATATATAGCTTTTTTAGCTGCTTATGCTAAAGCAAAAAGTTTAGCTTTAATAATAAAAATAATAACCATATTTTATTTGTTTAATTGCTATTTAATTACTTTTTTAAAAAACTTTATAACGTAAGCTTAAAAGCTTTTTTTATTTAGCGTATTATTCGCAAAAAAAATATCGCTAGCTATTATAAAATTATTTTTATTTTTAAATTGCAGTATATATTTTTAAATAAATAATAAATAGGTAAAAAGCTTGTTAGCCGCTTTATAATGCTTAAAAAAAAATTATAATTAAATTAAGCTAATTTTAAAGCTTTAAACGCTATATTTAAACGTATAATTACTGCAGCATATAAAATAAAGCTGGTTTTTTGCTAATACCAGTAAATACTTTTCGGTAACGCTTTTTCTTTATATAAAAAAAGCTCTCTTATTTGCATTAACGTGCTTGCATAAATAATAAAAATAATATTTTGCATTTTAGCAATTTTTTTAATATATAAAGCTTAAAAAAATTATAATAGCTGTTTAGCTCGATTTTAAATTATTTTTATCTTTAAAAACTATTATAAATTATTTTTACCGGTTAAATTATATTATTATTTTAAGCTAATAATTATTTTATCGGCTATTTTCTAGCTTTTTTTATTATAAGTTAATATAATATCGTTAATATATATAAATAATAGCACCTTTTAACAAAAATAACAGCAAAATTTATAAAATATCGGTAAAAAACCTATTTTTCGTAATAATTTAAAAAGCTTTTTTTGCTACAGTAAAAATAACTTTTATAGCTTGTATAAAGCTTGCAATAGCTTAAAAATAGTGTTTAATTTTTGATAACCAGATAGCATTTGTATATAAATTTTTTTGTTTAATTTAGCGTTAACAAAAGCATTTATAACGTTATATTGCTTTAGTTTAAAATTAAACTTAGCTGCTATAGCTATTAATGTTTTAAAAACTTTACTTATTAAAATGCTAATATAAATATTTTTTTTGCCGTTGTTAAGCTGTTAATTTTTTTGTACTATTAGCCGGGCTTTATTTTTATTATAATATTTATATTTATTAAATTTATATATATAAACCTATATATAATTTAAAATAAACTTTTTTTATAACGAGCTTTTAAATAATTTTTCCCAAGTTTTTATTTTTTTATAGCTTTATAAATAAATACGTTTAGCTTTTTAAAAATAATTTTTTAATAAATAAGTTTTAAGCTCGCGGTGCTACTTTAGCGGTAATAATAAATCTTGCTTATATATTCTTTTTTTTTTTAAAAAAAATTTAAATAAATAAGCTTTTAAATATTTGTTGGTATGCTTAAAAGCTTTTTTTTTTTTAACGTATATATTTGTTATTTTTTCGAGCTTTTAAATGCTTATTAGCTAGCTTAAAAGCTTTTTTTTTTTTATTAACAAAATGTTTAAAATTTAATAGCTATATTTTATTGTTGTAGTTTGCCGTTTTACCGTTATTAAAATTTAATAGTTATAATCGATTGCAAAATATATAATAAGCTTTATTAAAAGCTTTTTTTTTTTTAGCAGCAAAGCTTTTAACAAAATTTAATAGCTATAATTAGTTGCTATAAAATTTTTTAAAAGCTTTTAGCAATTTATTACGCCTAGCTTTTAAAATATTTTTTTTATTAATTAATATATTTTTATATAATTTTGCCGCGTTAAAACAAATTATTTACTTAAAAAAAAATTTATAAATATTAAATCAAAATAATTTAGTGCTATAAATATAAAAAAATCGCTTTTTAAGCTTAAACTTAACAATTTTAAGCTAGCTATAATTAAATTTAGCAGTGCTGCCTTTAAAAACTTTGGTAGCGTTAGCAATTGTAGCTTAAACGTTAAGTTTGTTATTAAATAATTGCTTTTGTTAAGCTTTTTTCGGTTTTAGTTTATAAGCTTGTTGTCGCTTAAATTTTTTTCGTTTTTAGTTTTGTCGATATTTTTAGCCGCGCTTTCGGACACTATATTAAAAAGCTTATTATTTTTTTGTTTCCGAGTTACTTTTTTATTTATTTTAGCAGCTGCTTAATAATTTATTTTATTTAGCAGCGCTTTATATTTTTTTCGGCTTATTTTAAAAAAATTGTTTTAAAATTTATTTTTATTGCTACTAAAAAATTTATTTTCGTTAAAAATAATATCTTTAGTAATAATAACTCGATTTTTTTAAAGTAGCTAAATTTAATACGTGTTAATAAATTAATAGCTTATTAAATATTTTATTTAAATTTTCGGGTCGAGCTTTTAGCGCTTTTTTTTTCGTAATTTAGCTTTAGTAATTATAGCAAACGCTATACAGTTATACACCCGCAAATATGCTATAAAAAGCTTTTATTTATAACTAATTATGCTTTATAAATTATTAAAATATAAATAAAATTTTTCGTAAAAAGCTTGCTATTTGTTTATTTTTTTTGGCGTATAGTTATATAAATATACCGCTGTTCGTATTATTTCTGGCTATAAAAAAATCGAAAGCTTGCAGTCGTTTTTTATCGAGCTCGCTTGGTATTTAATAATAACTTTTATTTTTTTAGCGCTACCGTTAAAATTTTATGTATGCGGAAAAAAAAGCTTTATTTTAGTGCTATAAACGCGGTAAAAATAATTAGCAAATTTTAAAATATTTTGTTTAGTGCTTAATATTTTATTATTACACTTTATTACTTTTATTTTAGCTTTAAAATAAAAATTAATATATTTAATGCAGTTTTCGAGAGCTTTTTAAATAATGCTAGCGCATTTGTTATCGGCATAATAATTTTAAGTGTACCCGAAATATCGGTTTGTAACAAGCATAATTTTTTAAAGCTTTTTATTACCGTCGGAAAAATCGTCAAACTTGTAAAAATTAACTGCTAATTAATTTCCGGCCTTGGTAACTTTTAAGCAAGCGTTTCGTACTATATAGCAGTAAGCTTTCGATTTGCTATACGCTATATATCCGGCTGTTCGGATTTTGTTGTTAAAGCAAAAAATAATCGTTATTTTTTCGGTGTGAAAAAATAGCCGTTTAAAAAGTTTTAGCTTTATATGCTCGAGCTGCTAATGCTAGCGGTATAAGCTCGCTTTAAACCTCGATTTTCCAATATAAAAGTTTAAAAAATTTTGCTGTATATAAAAAGCTCGTTTGGTAATTTTTATAAATAAATGTTTTATAACGTATTGCTTATGCATACAGGTTAATAAACACAAAAGCTTTTTTTATCGGTATTTTAATTAATCGGACTTTAGTTTATTATTTTAATAAACTTTTAGTCGATTTAAAACTTATAAAAACACTAGGTTTATAGCTATATCTAAGCAATAAGCTATATTATATAACCGGTATATAATAAAACTTTTAAAGCTTATTGCTTTAATATCGATTTTTTTTTAGCTTCGTATAAAAAGCACACTATTTCTAGCAAATACTATATTTTCTGGGTTAACATTTTTTATATTTAAAAATTGTTGTTTTTAGTTAAATATATAAATATTTAACCTAAAATTTACTATAGCGCAATTTTTTAACATATAAAACTTAGCGATTTTTTTTAATATATAAAAAAAACTTGCTATATACGCTATAAAAAGTTTTATTAATTAATTTTCTTGTTAATGTTTAGCAGAGATTTTAAATTTAACCTTTTTTTTTTGGTTTTAACGTTGCGCTTTTTTTACCGCCTGTTAAACGCTTTTTTTGCTAGCCATTTTTATTTTTGCTTTTTTTTCCACATATATATTTATTCGCCAAGTTTTAAAACAAAGCTTTAAAAAAGCATACCATCAAAGCGCAACTAAATAGCATTTATTACACACTATATAATTAAATATATTTAAATTGGCTTATTTAGTTTCCGTTTTAATGTTTGCGCAAAAGCGCTTATTAAAAATATTTTAAAAGCTTTTTTTTCGCTAACAATTCTGTTAAAAAAAAATTTATCCGTTTATTGTAAGCTTATTTTTTTTAGCAAATTTAGCGTAAGCGCTTTTTGTTTATATTGCTGCTAAGCTTGCTTATTTTCGTTTGTTTATTTATAAATTTTGCTGTATAAAAAACTTTTTTTTTAACAATTTTTTCGGTAAATTATAACATATTTAATATAATAAATTTTTAGCAAAATTTAATAGCAATTGCATAATAATTTAAAATATTATTTATAATAGCTTAGTTATTAATGTTTTAAAATAAAATAACCTATGTTAAGTATATATGCTAAAAAGCTTTATTTAAATTGGTAACAAGCTTAAAAGCGTTTATTTTTTTTTTTTTTTTAGTATTTTTTAAATAAGCTTTAAAAATTTTATAAAGCTACTTGTTTAACTATTTAATAAAATTTTTAATAAGTTTTCCAGCGGTATTTATTATAAATTGCTTATATTTATGCTTATATTTAAACCTAAGCACTTTTTAAGCTACAGCACCAAGCTTTTTAAAATTATCGTACTACTAATCGATAGTTTAAATAGCGCGCATATAAGTAAGCTTATAATTTAAATATATAATTTTTCGCATTTATTCAGAAAACTCGGCAACTTTAGTTCGGTAAAAATTATAATGCTTTAAAAAAGCATCAAACTTTTGTTTAGCGGCTTAAAAAAGCGCCCGAGCTAGTACGGTAAAATCAGTAACCATAGCTTTATTAAACTTAATATTTAAATTTACTAAAAAATAATCTTTAAAAGTTAACGCTTTCGGCTTCGTAAGCTATAAAGCTTGTTTTTTAAAAGCTATATATTTTTATAAGTTTTAGCTTCGAGCTGCAGCAGCAAAATTTTTTTTTTACAAAAAAAAATTGTTTAAAAATTTAAAAATAATAGCGGTTTAGTTTAACATTATAACAATTTTATCACTTTAATATTTTTAAATCGCTTTTAATAAAATATAAAAAATAATAAAACTTTTAATTGTTAAATTTTCAGTAGTAGTATGATTTTGTTGCTATATTATCTCTAGCTTTCTGTTTTATCTTGAGGCATTTTTTTTAATTACAGCTTTTCTAAGTGTGGATATGTATGCCACACTGCCCTAGCCACACCTTGTACGCCACTCTGCTTAAATAATGTAGTGATCTTGTCACTTAAGCCTCACAGGCTCTTTTTAGGTCGCCTATAAAGAGCACTAAATCCAACAAGTACATCTAGTAGCTAAGCAATGTGGCTAAAGTGGCTAGTGTTGTTTTTTAGCGCGTTTAAGAAAAACCTTTGGGGTGTATGTAATTAATGAAAAAAGGGTTTTTAAACAGTTACCCCTCTGAGACTCCGTAATTTAGTGCTGACGCCGAACGACCCGACGGGTATGTTTAAGTAAGCTAGGGAATCCAGTCGGATTGACCCGCTACGTCGAAGCTTGGAGTGTACTGCGGGGTAGGTTACAACAGAGCTCTCCTCCATCAATATTACTTAAGTTGTCAAAAGCAAGACCACTGCGGACAAGCCTTGGGGTAAACTAGTGTTGCATCATATTTACACAATATGTCAGAGGTCTCGAGTACGGAGGAGCACCAGCGAGCTGCCTCGCTCTTGGACGCGCAGACTAAAGCGCTGCAGCTATTTGATGAGATCGCGACGACCCTGCTCCGGCCGGGCGTGAGCGAGAAGGAGCTTACCAAGGAGATCCATGAGCTTGGCGCTCGTCGACACGGCATAAAGACGCATTGGCACAAACGTGTTGTCCGAAGCGGGCCCAATACCTTGCAACCATATGCCGAGAACCCACCGGACCGTGTCATTCAGCCCGACGACATTCTCTTCGTCGACCTGGGACCTGTGTTTGAAGCATGGGAAGCTGATTTTGGTCGCACTGTGAGTCATTCTCAGCTCCTTACCTACAGACGGCAGACCTTTGAAGCTAGAGATAGGCTCAAGACTCATAGGATTGACTTTTGACATGTCAATTACTGACCCTTGACGTTGCAGTACGTCCTTGGCGATGACCCAGTGAAGAAGAAGCTGCGGGATACTCTCGAACCCGTGTGGAAGGATGTCAAGTCACAATTCGACAAGAATCCGGACATGACGGGGGAGGAGCTTTACTCTATCGCGCGTCGCACCGCCGAGCGTGAAGGATGGGAATTTGGTGCAAACATGGCGGGCCATCTAATCGGTTCATTCCCGCATGAGCGAATCCCCAATGACAAGAAAACCTTGTATATCACAGAGGGCAACTCGGAGCGTATGAGATCGCCGGGAAAGGACGGTCGATTGCGACATTGGATTCTAGAGATTCATCTCGTTGACCGAGAGAAGCAGATAGGGGGTTTCTTCGAGCAGCTACTCACCGTCAATTAATTGACAGAATAGGTCATTCGAGAATACGAAGCTGGTATCAAGGTCTTAGCTTCAATACACAAATAAGGCATTATACTAGGAGAGTGGCATAGAGATAGTTTTATAGAAATCGAACTGTTATCATTTATTTAAGAGGACCTGTGGAAAGTACGAAGGACAGTGCTATAAAAATACTCCTCACAGTGGGTGCCTTGTACAATAATCTTCATCTCTTTTATAACAACAACATTAATATCATTATTGCTACACAATTAATTGGTGAGAGCCCGCATCCTTCGAAGCCACCCTGCGCGGTGTGCCTTTTGGTATTCCCATTGCGGTTGAGTCAAAATGTTTTTTTTCTCCCGTATACGCCTAATCTAAAATGGACCAATTCTCCCGGTTAAAAAATCTTTTCCCAAGTACAACGGCTTGAGTGTCGACTCGCCGCCAAAGCATTTGGTCCAGCTTACTCCCAAACGCCACGACGGATACACAGACCTACCCCTTTGTCTTTTTTAATTTATCATATTTAGCTGCGGCCAACGGATATAAAAATTATCAAATTAAAAAATGCTATAAAAATTGTAACAGCTAAAGTATTGCGCAGTTTTAAATTAACTGAGTTTTTTAGTGGCGTAAGCCGAGTTAAAAAGTTTAATTAGTTTGTTAACTAAGCTACAGCGGTTAACGGCAGCCAAAATATCGCGTTATCTTAGAACAAGTTTTCCAGTTAACTAAATACGGGTTAAAAAATCAAGCCGGCTTGGGCTAAATTAACGAAATATTAAAAATTCGTTTAAACAGTTAAAATAAAAATTATCGTAATATTTAAAAAGTTTGGTGGTATTTTTATTGGTGCTTAAGTTAAAAAGTCTGGCCGTATAAAAAGGTACGAAAAACAGTGCTATAAAAATACCTCTCACAGTAGGTTTTATGTCAATTACTCTATTTTTTTTACAATAACAACATTATTATTTACATTGCTATTAATCAGGACCCTTAACTAAGGTCGCATTTAGTGTCGCTGTCCCTCAAGCTTGTCCTCGCTTATTTTAGTCCGCTGCGGTAAAACTGGCATTAGTAATTATTTTAATACTAATTACTCCCGAGCCGTAATAATTTTGGTCGACATTTTACTAAATAGTATGAAATGCAGTCCTTTAAATAGGATATAATCAAAAGATTGTTAATAACTACATTCATCAGCTTTTCATCTATCTCTTCTTACTAACTAATTGTACTCCGGCCTCTCATGAGGCCGTTCATGTGCATATGCAGAGGAAATGGACAATCCATTCAGACCAAGCTTGTTGAGAGTTTAGCGTATGGATTTAGAAGATACCAGGCCCCTATAATCCTTCCATTGCTACTCTGCAGTTCAGTAATCAAGAATCAAGTCCAGACCAAAGCTACGACCGACGTGTCTCACGGGGAATGAGTGTAGAATCAGGCATACCGGCCGCGTCACGAATCAACATGTTGTTCTCCGTGCATTCACGACATGGTCGCATGCGATTACAAATCCGCCGTTCCTCGCGTCGTATGTCGTGATTGTGTGGCAAGCTTAGCTCAATCGGCGCGCGTGGTGTAAGTCGCCAGACACTGCGGGGTTTGGTTTCTCAGCAGCCATTAATAATGCCTAAAGTCCGCTAAGACATTGGCTACCGCAGAAGATGCCGAATTCACTTACATACATGATCACTCAATTGCGATGCTTAGATAGCAAATACTAGACAGGTAGTTATTCCCGACTGCGTCCTGCGATTGTGTATTTAAGTCGTCATAGCCTCCCCCGACGGTTGAAACCATTCATCATCTACAATTCCATCTTCTTTACTTACTTAACGATACACAACGTCAACAGCTCCTTCACTCCAAACAACCATGGCCGACAAATTCTACGCAGTCATCATTGGAGCCGGTGGTGGCACTGGTAAGGATTCATCCCCAATTATAGATTCCAACTGCTATGCTTGACAATGTATATCACAACATAAAACTCACATGCTGGGGATATTAGGCGGGTCTGTAGCGTCCCGATTCTCGAAGGAGTACCCGGTCGTTCTACTTGCGCGAACGCCCGCAACCTACGAGAGCAGTGTGAAAGCAATCAATGATGCGGGCGGCAAAGCGATTGGCATCAATGCCGACGCTGGCAACCGGGCCTCCCTAGACGCCGCTTTTGAGACTATCGCCAAGGAGTTGCCGGGCCACAAGCTGGCCGCCGCCATCTACAATGCCTCGGCCGGCCTAAAGCCCACACCATTCGCCGAGGTCGATCCCCAGAGCCTTGAGACCAGTATTGACGTAAACATGTATGTACTCCACCTAAAATGTGTTCATCCATGTTAGAACTTCAGTCTGATTGATAAATGAACAGTCGAGGATTCTTCAACTTCGCCCAGAAGACACTACCGCTTCTCGAGGACGCCGTGAGCACGTCGCCACACCCACCATCGCTCATCGTTACGGGCGCCACGGCCTCAGTCAAGGGATCCGCCAAGTTCTCAACCTTCGCCGCCGGCAAGTGGGCGAAGAGGGCTTTAGCGCAATCCGCTGCCCGTGAGTACGGGCCTAAGGGTGTTCACGTGGCGCACGCTATCATCGATGGTGTTATCACGGGCCCCAGGACCGAAGCATACACCGGTGTCAATGGTGGTGCACCTGACGGCAAGATCAGCGCAGATTCGGTAAGCTTAAATACTCACATCGCCGGGGTTAATTCATTGAAATTTTACTAACATCGTGTGTAGATTGCCGAGACCTATTGGAGCCTGCATACTCAGCACCGGTCTGGTTTCACCTGGGAGGTTGACATCCGACCGTATGTCGAGAAGTGGTAGTCTCATAACGACATATAATAAGTTATAATTAGTAATGAGTTAAAGTTCACGTATTGTTATTGACGATCGGCCGCTTGTCCTATAATAGTTTGATATGGTGAAAAACGCCATGACATGCCGAGATAGTCGCCTTCAAGTTATGCTTTAACGCAATCTCAGCGTATGTTGTATGATTGAACTGAGATTGAATAGTAAAAGCACCACTGCGTAGTTTCAATTCTCAGTTCGGAATGGGTTTCTGTGTGAAGGTTTATTCAATTAAATGTTGATATGACGAGAATACCACTGGTACATATAGTTATTGACGAGTGTATTTCGACATGCGTTGTGCAATACCACCGAGATAAGGGTAGCTCAACGCAGAGTATCATATAAATGCCCAAGGTGCATATCACCGTCCAAAAACCAAAAAATTAGCGATCCGTGTCGCCTTAAATCTGCAGAGCCGCCGCTAATGGGAGCTTCCGACTACTAGACCCAACATAGATCTGATACTGCCCTTTCTGTAGTAGCCAATTTTGGGCGACAACGTCCCACGTACTCAAGTCCCGCCTCGTCAGGTCAAAGTGAACAGCAGCCGATTCACCAGCCTCAAGGACCGGCTTGGCGAACCCGCGCAGCTGCTGCACGGGACCACCAGGGATGTCAACGTAGATCTGGGCAACTTCCGCGCCAGTGACTGACCCCGTGTTCGTTATGGTTGCTGATACGGTCGCTATAGTATCCCAGAGATCCTCATGGCCACCTTGAACGATAGGCTTAGAAGGATATGAAGAGAAGTCCGCATCGTCGGCAGGCGAGACGATGAGATTTGAGTAGTTGAACGTCGTATAACTCAACCCGAAGCCGAACTCGAACCGCGGCGTGATATTCTTCGCGTTAAAAGCGCGGTAGTCGATATAGACGCCCTCGTTGAAGTCCGACTGTGGGAATTGCGCGTAGATCCCGTCAGGTTGCGACGCGTTCTGCAGTGGGCCAAAGTCGGATTCGTTGCGCGGGACTGAGTACGGAAGCTTACCCGATGGATTGACGTCACCATAGAGGATCGAAACTAATGCACGCCCGGAGTCCTGCCCGGGCAGATGCGCGAAGATAAGAGCCGTGACATTAGGGTTGTCGATGAACTGGTCGACCAACCGGACGCCGGCATTATGGAACACCACGATAGTGTTGTTGCACTTCGATGCGACATTGTTGATCAGCGCATCGGTGAAATCGTCGTGTAGTCCTAACCTGTCCCACCCCTCTGAGGCAAAGGCGTTTCCGACGACGATGCATGCGTCGGAAGATTGGTCTACATAAGGGTTTCCACTGTGGAAGTCCCACCATAGACTGGTCCCGTCTTCGTAAGCCCGGAGGCCGAGGGCGTCAAAAGGCGAACTCACGTACGCGGGCTGGTTAGCTCCGGAACCGCCCCCGGATACCAGTGTACCGTTCGGCGCAATTTGCGCGTGGACAGACGAAGCCGACTCCTTGCCGTTATTCCATCCATTACCACCGGGAGTGTAGACATCGAAGGATTTCGCGGAATAGCCGTAAAGGGAGATCAATTTGGGCGATTTAAGGGGTAAAGCACCGTTGTCATTTTTGACAAGAACATGACCTTCAACAGCACCTTGAAGCAGTACATCTTTGTTGCTCGGTGATGTCGCAATGACCTTTTGGTGCGGTGCCGTGAGGTCGCCCGACATACCGACTCCAGGAGATGGAAACTCGTCTTGCTTTAACTTGTACCAAGTAGCGAGTATTCTACCAAAATTTAGCAAGGCTTCTCGACTGCATGCACTGCATCACCTCCTTACCTTGTTGCCATATCATCTAGTCGAGATTCTGGGACAGATCCATTGTTGACAGCTGTAGTCAAGTTTCCTGCCCAGAGCGGCGATCCGCTGGGCATCACCATGTCGAGTCCGGCCAACGCTGTCGCTACACCAGCATGCTGCGCACCCCAGTCTGTGACGACGAACCCCTTTTCAGCAGTCAGTAAGTTACTTCATGTAAAATAAGCTAGGCGTGATTTACCTGGAATCCAAGCTCTGTTTTCAAGAGACCACTGAGCGTCTTGCTGTTGGAGCAGCCGTAGGAGTTGTTGACGCGGTTGTACGAGCACATGATATTTCCCGTGCCAGCTTTGACGGCGTCATGGAACGGCCTAATTGATATATTATCAGAGAGAAGGCTTCAAGATAGCAATGAATCTATGCTACTCACCAAAGATATAGCTCATGCATTGTTTTATCATCAATGTTGGCCGAGACCGCGGCGATATCGCCTGAGGGGTTCCTGTTCGTCTCTTGTTCGTTCGCGATAAAATGCTAAGTCCGGCTTTAGTCATTGCGGAGTGAGGAAAGCAGGAATACGAGTTTACTTTGGTACTAGTGACAACGCCAGTAGACTGGATGCCATCAACAGTTTGATATGCCAATGCGCCACAGAGGTACGGGTCATTAGAGAATCCTATTACTCGTTAGTAAAATTCAATCAGGATTTATAACGTGCTCTCCTACCTTCCCAGTTGCGTCCACTCGAAGCAATTCGACCTAAAGGCCCTACGACAGGACCAAGTGCAATGTTGATCCCTTTCGTTCGGAACTCGCCGCCCACTACTAAATCAATTAGCAAACGTCTCATACTAGATCAATGACTGATTGGTTTAGGTGTCACGCACTTCCAACCGCCCTCTTATGAGCAAGTTCTCTGTTCCAGCTGTTGTATTCCGTGAGCCAACGTCGCTACAACATGTACTCTAACAAGAACTGACCTCGCGCCCACAGAGATGCCCGCCGGCCAGCTCGAGACGAAGTTAGTCGTCCTCGGTCCATTGCCGGCATCGCTTAGACAGAGACCCGTGAAGTTGACTCGCAGTATAGGGGGGATAATGCCTGAGCAAGAGCTATCATCGTCGCTGATACCGCCGGTGAGATTTACCTGTGACCCGATATCCGTATTAGTGGAATCGGGTCCGAATTTATTTGCAATACTCCCAAATCTCATGGACTCACCTTTTCTTCCCTGCTCAATTGAGATACTATGGCTTTGGCCTGTGAGTAGGCATCTGCCCAGTCGCCTGTGCCTGTCCCTTGTGCTATTTTGTTGTTAGTAAGATGCCTGCTCAATCTCGCAAGATGCGTAATCGACTTAGAATACTAACGCGAGGGATAAACGGGAGGCGACTGGCCATAGAAGGTGGTGTCATCTGTGATGACATTCTGCCCAAGACCCGGTGCTGCCAAGTAGGCGATCAAGTAGAGTGCAAAGGACAGCATATCGACGAGATGCACCATCGGAACTCGTTTTCTCAGGGGTTCGAAGACAACCCTCTATGGATTAAAGAGTATCTGAACGACACAGATAAGTCCCAAGAAATCTTATATATACCTGGGGGGTTACAAAACCTATGATGTGCGATTTCCTCGTGTTCGGATGGAACCTGCCGGAAAATCCCATGCTCGGCTGCATAGGTAACGACACCCGTTACCTATGCACGTACTCGGTTGAAGAACAGGATGTAGCGATGCCCGTGACTATCAAGGTTGGGTCAAGGTGGAGAAGGCGTAGCATAGGTAGAAGTAACAGTTTGTTTGTTCGGCAGCCTCAGTAATACTGCGCCGAGAAAAGCAATCATACTAATTGATGTATATCACAGCATCTGTACCTCGTTCTTTTCCGCTGATACTGCAGAAGATTACCAAGCTGGATATCTCGTCACGCCCGTGTCATATTCATCAAAATCTTCATATCACGCATTAAAGAGCGCTTGCACTATGCCGTGTAGTCCTCACTGTGCTTGAGAAAAAGTTGGTTCATAATCGTGAAGGCTACAGGAGGATCACCGAGGCCGATCCCATGGCTTCGGATAGTTCCTCGGACCTTATTGTGGGCGTGGTCTCAGACGTGGGATCACTAATTTCCCGATTCCTGGTATGAACCTGATTTTGCACGCACTGGCATTAGGCTACAGGTAAGCCATCTCTCTTTTCCTCTTTCAACTGCGAATTCGAATAAGGCGATCTGCCCAATTCTAAATGCCGGCGCTGCGGGGATAAGATGGGAATGGCTTCGGGAAGCATGCACCCCGCGCCTTGGCGCTGGACTCGAGGTTACATGCATATGGAGTCAAGGTACCGTACGGTGCAGGGAATATTCTCGATCGATCGGACAATATGCATAGTGGCATGATGAAGTCATATTAGTTAAAGCTTAGACATAAAATGAACAGGGCACTGTTGAACATCAAGAGTGTTTCAAGGAATTCGCTACCTCCGTAATGACGTGTCGCTACGAGTAGATTATAGTGCCTGCTGAAAGACCGTGATGGGATTGAGTCTGTTAAAAGTATTTACTGCCATGTCTGCCTATCATCGACATAGCGTACCACGCAGGTGACATTCTGATCATTAACCTAGTCCTTTACGCTACAAGCCAAATAGTTGTAGCAAAGAAAATAACAGCCAAGGTGACAGGTCCAATTACTCTGAGTAAGCTACCATCACTCGTGGTAGTGGGTGCTGCTGTGGGTTGTGCCTCAATATCTGTGGTCCAAGTGAATGCGGTTGAGGTCCGGGGACCGGACGGGGTTGGCCAAAAAACAGACGTGTGCGATGCTGTTGTCCGCGTGGCAGAAATTGTCGTGAGGGGCCCTTGCACAGATTCTTCTGTTTCGCTAGCTGCGCTGACTGTCAGGGGTTGCGCTGTGATGCCCATCATTATCCTGTATTGGGAAGCCACATCGACCGGGAAGTGCTTTAAGTCGGTCGGCTCCCATTGCACTGTTACTTGATCATGCTCAATGTAGAGCTCAGGTGCCAGTGTTGTGTATACATCGGCAGTGGATATGTTGGGATCGAGAAGGAAAGCCATGGGACTCGTGATAGATGAAGTGCACAGGTACTCGGGATCCCAAGATACAGTCGAGAATCCGCTAATATTGTTAACTACGCGTCTAGGGTTAAGGTAGGGTGCACGTACCTCTGACAGCACGCTGCGGTCCAAATCGTGTTGTCATCGTGGACTTCCGATGTGTGCTTGACGACTTCCATGTTGACTGGACACACGCCCGGGCTGAAGGTCGGAAAAGCGGACAAGTATTGGGTCGGGATACATTTGGTGAAGGACGGATCTACCCATCCGCTGCTGGGAGGAATGATGCTTGTCCCAGAGGAATGGTCGTCAACGAAGACGGCGAATCGATTAGAGCACCAAGAGGCGGGTGTGAAAAGTGTAGTAAGTGCTGCCATGATGCTTGTTGTCTGAAAACTGTTGGGTCTGGCCAATGAAGCGTAGGTAGAATGCTGGCTGAATTCTCAATGTTTATTTTTCTAGGTCATGCAAAGTTGGCGATCGAGGAGACCTGGTATAGGAGTAGTGAAACCCTCTACAACTCTTTCCTTTATTTTCTGTCGATTTTGGGGTGTGATCACCCGTGTTCAGCCCAAGTCTTGCAACGCCTGCCAACACTCATAAGTCGCAACAACCATGATTATGCAGGACCCCTTCTTTCCTCTCTGCCATGATACGGAATACCCTGATAGGTACAGCGGTGGGAATCTCCTCTGAAGGGTATCACGAGGCTCGGGGAACTGGAAGTGGCCGCAATGATAAAACTAAGAGACTAAGTCTGCGTATCATATTCTCTTTCTTACACCAATACACCTGAAGGTAGCTAGCCTGGTTCTAGAAGAACTGATTAGATGGCATTGGAGGGTCTTGACATTGCCGGAAGCATGCAAGACTATCATGTACCGGGATTCATGTTGCGCTGACTACCTCGGTGTCTCTTAGCAGGGAGGCTGCCGCGTCGCGTCGTAGCATAATAGTAGGGCGTCATTCACCCAGTGACTCGAACTCACTCTCTCTGCCCTTGATTTAGTCAATTGTCTGGAATCGGGAACAGTGACATTTGACTCGTGATAGCGCGCTCGTGCACGACGCAGCACTTAAGGACAGTTCGCGATTTGCTGATTGCGTCTCGGGCCCATCGCGATCTCAAGATGGTAATATCGAGACAAATCTGATAGGGAAATATCGGGGTGTTTCTCCACTCTGAGGTCCCAATTCATATAAGGTAGGTATGCAGATAAGATGCATAATTCCACCCATTTATTGCCCGCCCCAAAGAACTGAGCGACCTGGGGAGGTCACGAGAGAAATGAGACAAGGTAAAGACCAATTTATCGGTATAACTCGCTCCCAGCGGAAAATGGCGCCCGTGTATAAGGTCGCATTAATTCAACTACATCCGAAGGTGAGTGATTCCTCATGCATCTTTGCGGGCCTTCATATTCGGCCAAGGTAGAAGGAATGCGAAAGACCAATGTGATCTTGAGATGACGACATTCAGCACACCAACTGGAGGGCTGCAGCTTTAACTAATAAGATCCCCTTTACGCTTCCAATGCGCAATCACTGGAGACGACATGCTTACTTATGTTCAATATAGCCCTTATTGCCGGCTCAGAATTATGAGAAAGCCGCGACATTTATACAAGATGCAGCCTCTAAAGGGTGTCACTTGGCCGTGCTGCCCGAATATCATCTTACCTCATGGGTCCCGGACCAGCTAGGGTTCAAAGAATCATGCGCAGATTCATCTACCTACCTGCAAAAATACCAGGCTTTAGCAAAGGAACTACATATATGCATTGTTCCGGGAACCATCCTCGAGTCGGATGGCGACTCCCTACAGAACATCGCATATTTCATCTCCTCGGATGGTGAGATAGCTGGGCGGTACCAGAAGAAGAATCTATGGCATCCAGAGCGCCGCCACCTCGTATCATCAGCTCATGAACCTCACACGGCGTTTGACACGCCTCTTGGGCGCGTTGGTCTTCTTATCTGCTGGGACTTGGCATTTCCCGAGGCTTTCCGGGAGCTTATCGCTGACGGCGCCCAGATCATATGCGTGCCGACGTTCTGGAGTATGCGCGATGTATCGGATGAAGGTTATGCGCTGAATTCGGAGGGCGAGGCGTTGTTTCTGAATAGCGCAGTGGTCACTCGTGCATTTGAGAACACATGCGCCATTGTATTCGTCAATGCCGGTGGCCCGCCTGAGAAAGGGGAGAAAACAAGCTTTGCCGGTCTTAGCCAAGTTGGTGTTCCACACCTTGGGGCATTAGGGCGTTTAGGGCGCGCCGAGGGCTTGTCAATCGTTGATCTGGATATGGACGTGCTGAGAGTTGCGGAAGAGAACTATAAAGTGCGAGAGGATAGTAAGTCTACATTTCTGTTTCCCGGCATGCGCATGCTTTTTAGCTACATGCATTCAAAATATGGTTTCTGGTTGTATATGTATGTTGTGTAATGCCTTACCTAGCATATTGCTGACATATTTCTGAAGTGCAAGCTGAGGGATGGCACTATGCTTACACGCGCATCCGTGATGACAGCAAATTGTAAATATACCACGACCGTAGACAGCTTATTTTATATCTTGTCAGGGTGGCTTTCTTGCTTGCATAGGCTGACAATGACATTCAGTACAGTCAAGATAAGAAAAAAAAGAAATGTTCACAAAAAACCCGTTTGCCAAGTACAGCCATTGCACCATTCAGCCCCCCTGCGCCTAGTTTATCTACCACTTAGTTACCAATTGAAAAAAAGCTGACTTGTCAAAAGTTGAAGATTGCCCCCATCCCGGATCGAACGAGAGACCTTGTCATTACTTGATAATACAAGTGACACGCGCTACCACTACGCCATAGGGGCAAGGTGCCATATTGGCTGATGCGATGTCAATTCGCATCGAGTCTCGCATATATAAAGGCCAAAAGAAGAGGCAGCAACAGTATTAAATCTTCAAGCTTGAATGTGAATAAATGTCACAGTATAATGGTTTGCACTGATAAGCGTTGGAGATAACAGTTACTATCGATCCCTAGAGAGGATATAGTGGCTTTGGCTGTATGGATGGGAGTTTCCCCTCGTTTGATAATGGAGGGCCAGGGCCAATGGACCAACTTTCATCTACTCTATGGTTATTGACCCTTTACACCTACCTGTTAAGTGACTGCTTCAAGGCTGCTGTTCACTCTGGAACTAGCCCGCCTGACAATAAGAGCCTAGTAAACTCGTTGCATGGGATTGCCATGATGATTGTTTGAAACAATGCTGAACGTGTTTGCAACTTGTAAAATGACCTTAAACTGAGCACTGCTAACTGCGCTGCTTAGAAGATCTCACATTAAAAGCATCTTCTGCGCTAAACAGAATCGCAACACTGTATACTCATTATGAGTTAGTTTTGGTCCTGAATGGTATCGTCAAAGCCAGTAGACCGAAACATCTCTGCCTGGTTAAAGGCTAGTTCTCACATGTTGAACCTTTTATATCATGGAGTACAAGGTCCCACTACAGAAAATGACAAAAGCCAGCAGAAAGCTCGCAATACCAAAACCCCCTTGGATATCTCCTTTCGTAACCGCCCAAGCTACCGCGAAAATCAAGCAGAAGAGAAACCCAAGACATGAGGCCGCAAATACGATATATCAGTCAACGCCCTCCACGAACTCAACCTCCCAGCCGATTGAGCTTCCCTTCATGGGGCATGCTTCGAGCTGGGCCCTCAGTTTCTTTGGGAACCGGTTGTATAAAAATAAGGTGACATCTGCATGTTCTGGGTTCTCGAAGAGATGCATCAGCATGTTTAACCCGATAGGTGGGATGGCGTCCGCTGGGTCATATGTGTATTCGTTATCCGGTGTCGGCATAGATGAGCAAGCGCGCACGTCTACGAATTCGTTGCGGAAGACTTCGAACTAATGATGAATGTTATGAAGTTAGGATATTGAGACATGTGAATTGTCTTCGTTGATTCTTGTCTTGTTACTTACTTTGATAAATTGTAGCGCTCGTACCTTTGTGAATACTCGAAACATTTCTCGAATGTTTCCGACGCGTTGGTCAAGGTAACACTGTCGAAGGAGTTTGAAAAAATGTTGATCAGAGTTGATTCTGCATACCTCGCTGTTGTGGAGTCGCAGCCCCCACCGAAGGTACGGAACACACAAGAGCACGAAGTTGTGATGAGCCTGAGCAGGTCTTGCAGCTCTTACGCAGCTCCCTAGCTGTATGGGAGGGCCATTACTGTCGTCTCGATAACCAGGGAGACCGGGTGAATTTTCTCGCGTTCAGGTGGGGCAAAGCCCACCTGCGCGCATATGGGATCAATTGCAAATAGAATATGAAGCTTTATTAGTTTATGTTCTAACTTATAATATATGTGTGAGATGTTTTTTTTTTATAGCGAAGCATATAGAACTACGTTATTTTGCTTCCGGATTTACTTAAGTGTAATATATTTTTTAGCTTTGCTATTTATAATAGTTGCAAAGCTAATTTTAAAAGTTATAACAAAAAAAATATTTATAGTTTAAAAAGCATATAATAGCATTTAACGCATTTATGCTTTTTTAAATATTGTTGTAATAAATATATTAGCGTATATATATATATGTTTATATATTTTTTATTTATAATAAATAATATATATTTAAATATATATTGCTATAAAAGTTAACATTTGTAGCAATATTATTTATAAATGCTTAATAATATATAGCTAAGCAATAAAAAACTGCGTTTTTTATTTTCGATAAATTTAAAATATTATTTATATATATAATTAATAGTTTAAAATGCTTTTTTTTTTTTTTTTTTTTTTTTTTTTACTGTTTATATAATTTTTATAAATAATTTAAAGCGTAATATAACAAACTTTAAAATAATTTTTAGTTAATTTTTAAATTTTTAATAAATATTAAGCTTAGTTTTTTTTTTTATAAATAATTTTTAATTTTTTGTTTAATTATATATTATATGCAAATAAAAAAAAATTATTTTATTTTTATATTAATAAATAATTAAATTATTATTATTATTATTATTATTATTACTGCTATTTTTGCTGCTATTATATTTAATTTATAAATTAATAAATTTATTAATTTAAAAAATAATTATATAAATATATATTAAATTAAGCGCTAATTAATTTAATAATAATATTATTTATACTTTAGCTGTTATTAATATTGCTATTAATATTGCTATTATTGCTGCTATTATTGCTGCTATTATAGCTATTTTTATATTTATTACGCTTGTTATACTTATTATTTTTGCTACTAGCGCTAGTTTTGCTAATAGCTTGTTTGCTACTTTTTTAAGCACTTTTAATTAGCAGCAGCAGCAGCTGCAATTATTGCCGCCGCAGCTGCGCATTTTTGCGCGCGCTTGCTTTGCTGCTAATACCGTGCGCGCCGTGCTTTGCTTGCTATGCGTGCGCGCTGCGCTATTAAGCGGTTAAAATTTTACCTGCTAAAATATTGCTATTAGCATGCGGTGCTACAAATATGCTTTTAAGCATATTTATATTTTGCTATAAATATTTTTTGCTAAACTTTAGCTTTTTTTAATATATATTAATATAATTTTATATTTTAAGCTATAATAAATTGTTTTAATAAATATTTAGTTTTTAATTATTTTTTAAGCAAATAATAAATTGCTTAATTTTATATATAAATTATTTTAATTTTATTTAAGTAATTTATTTAGCAATTAATAAATTTTTTAAAAAGTTTGCTATTTTTGCTTTATAATATATATATTTTTATTAATTTTTTTAAAAAAGTTTAAAATTTTAGCTTTTATTTTTATTGCTGCTATTATATTTATTTTTGTTTTTATTATTGTTATTATTATTATTATTATTAATTTTGCTATTATTATATATATATACACTTAGTTATTTGCTATTTTTTTTAAGTTTAATTAAATATATTTTGCGTTTTTTTAAAAATTTGCTTTATAATTATTAAAATTATAAAATATTAATTTAAAAAAATTAACGCGTTTAAAATTAATTTTTTTTTAATAAATTTTTTAGCTTAAATAAATTGCTAAGTTTAATTATACGCTTTATTTATTATTATATAATATATATTTTATAAATTTAAAAATATTTTAAAATGTTTAAATTATATTTTTTATAAATTTTTAGTAAATTTATTAGCTAGCATTTTATGCGTTGCTAAATATTTTATTTTAAAAAATTTTTTATAATATTTTTGCTTTATTTATATATTTTATATATTTATATAGCGCAAGCAAATATTAATTTTTTTATTTTTTTTAATTATTAAATAAATTGCTTAAATATTATTTAAATAAATTTTTTATTTTTAATTAAGCTTTAATTATATATTTTTAAATAATTTATATAAAGCTATAATTTTTATTTTTATTATATTAAGCGCGTTAATTTTTGCTTCGGTAATAAAAATAAATATTATATTTTAGCGCATAATTTTTTAATTAATTATATTTTTAAACAAAAATATAATAAACTTGTGTAATAAATATTTAATTATTTTATTATTTATAAATAAAACGTTATTTGCGATAATAAATATTTATATGCTTTAATTAATATAGCTATAAATAATTTTTAAATATTTAATATAATATAAATAGCATAAAATTTAATTTGTTGTTTTTATATATTTTAAGCTAAAATTTATTAAAAATTTTAATAATAAAGCTGCTGCAAATATTATATTAAACTTTAATATAATTACAATATAAAAAATAAATTTTACGCATTTTTAAAACATTTTTATTTAAATTTTAATAGTTTGCTTGGTATAAACAAAAAGCTTTTTATAAAAAAGCAGCATAACTAATATTTAATTATTATTAGCTAAATTATATTTACGCGCGATTTTTTTAATATATTAATTATAAAGCAATATTATTATACAAGTTTATTTATTTTTAAATATTTTAATTTTTAAAAATTATTTAATTTTTTTTTATTTTTTAAAATTATAATATAATTTAATTTTTTGTGTAATTTTTTTAGCTATTTTTATATATTTTTTGTTAAAAAAAATTAAAAAATTATTTATATAAAATATTATATATATATTGCGATTAGCTATATAAAAAAAGCATAGCTTTTTAAATAAAAAATTATTTTAAGTTTTTTTAATATAAACGCAAATTTTTTATACCACAGAAAAAATAAGTTTTAAAAACTATATAAAATTTTTTTAAGCAATATTATTATATTTTTTTGCTTAAAGCTTTTAAATAATTTATATGTTATTAGTTTTTTGTTATTTTTTTTTGCGTTAAAAAACGCGTTTATTATATTATATTGCTAAATTTTCCAGTTTTTTTAAGCTGCTAAAGCTATTATTAAACAAAAAATTTTAGCTACAAATATAACAGCATAAATTAATTAAAGCATATTTTTAAACTAAAAATTATTTTAAATTATTATTTATGTTTTGCAAATTTATAAATAAACACTTATTTTAATAAAAGCAATTTATATTTTGCTTTATAAAGCAAAATAATTTGCAATATTTTATGCTTAATTAAGTTTACGATTTTTTAGCAAGCGTTTTTTTTAAACAGCTTTTTTAAAAAATATTTTTTCAGCTTTTTTTAGCTTTTAAAAAATAGCTTTAGCAAATTATTTTTATAAATTTTGCTTGGTAGCAAAGCTACGTTAAGTTTTTTTTGCTTATATTAATTTATAGCAGCTGCAAATATAGCATAAAATGTTTTATGCTTTTAATTGCTTTTATAAATTGCTTTTTGCTAATTTAGCAAATAAATATTTAAAAAAAATAATTAATTATAATTATATAAAATGTTAATTTTTTGCTTTTTATATATAAATATTATAAATATAGCAAATATTTTAATATATTTATTATTTTTATTAGCTTAAATTTTTAAAAGCTTTTTTTAAATTTTTTAGCTAATTTTTATTGCTTATAAATAATTTTTACAGGTTTTTTAAATATATTGCCGTAAATTTTGCTGCTTCGTTTAAATTATTTTATTTATATTTAAATAATTTAAAATTGCTTGTTTTTTATTTAGTTAATTTTATTGCTTGCTTATTATTATAATATTTTTAGCTGGGTTTTTTTTAACGGTTTTTTAGTTATTTTTTTTAAGTTAATTAAATATATTTTTTAATAAAATTAAAATAATTTATTTTGTTGTTTAGCTAATTTTAATTTTTTGTTTAAATGTTTTGCTTTTTTAAGCTATTTTTTAAACGTTTTTGCTAGTTGTTAAACCGGTTTTAACGTTTTTTTTAAAATTATAAATTTGCGCAGCTAATTATTATAATCTTTTAAGCTAATTATTATAATCTTTTAAGCTATTTTTTTTAAAATTTATAGCTATTTTTACTTTTAATTTAAAAGTTTTTGGTTAATTTTTAGTTAATTTATTAATAAATTTAAAAGTATTTTTAAATTTATTAGTTTAATTAACAGCTAATTTTGTTTATAAAAAAAATATTTTTTTTTATATTTTTATATTGTTTTAAAATTGTTTTAAAAGTTTTTTAACAATAATTATTTCGTTGAATAAATTAATTACAATTTTTTTAAGCGCTTTTTTAAATGTTTTATCGTAAAAAAAGCTTTTATTAAACTATATATTTTAAGTAATAATTATTTAACCTAGTTTAAAAATTTATATGCGGTATAAATTAAATATTTTATATTTAACCAAATAATTTATATAAATACGCAGCTTTATTTTATAAGCTTATTTTTTGCGGCTTGCAAATATATTTTGCTTAATTAAATATGCTTTATATTTATAAGCAAATATACCTTTAAAATTAAAGCGTAAATTAGCGGTTATTTTATTAATTATATTAAAAAAATACTATTTAAAATATTATATAAATTATATTAAAAGCATTTTAAAAAAAGCATAAAAATTATAAATATAGCTTAAGCTTATATTATATAGCTTAACAGCTGTTAAAACAGCTTTTAATTAAAACGCATTCGGTAAATTAACTTTTGTTAACATTTTTTAAATTTTTGCTATTATTTTTTAATTTGCTTTTTTTTTTTTACCGACCGGCTTTTTTATATATAAAAGTAAAAGCTTTATTTTTATGCTTTTAATATACGCTTAAAATATAAAAACAATATTTTTAAGCTTTAAAATTATTGCTTTTTTATTATTGCTGCGCATTTTATATATTAAAAGCTTATATTGCTATATTACCTAGCGCTTAAAGCGCTAAAATGCTTTAAATATTTATAATTTAATATGCTAAATTAAATTATAACAATAAATTATTTTATTTTATTTGTTTTTAATTGTAAATATTTATTTAAATTTGTTATATTTTTTAAAATAGTTAAATAAATTTTAATAAATTTTTTAAAACGGTTTTAATAAGCTTTTTTTTAAAGTGCGGCACAAAATATGCTTTTTTAAATATGCTTTAGCGTATATTTTGCATTTAATAGTTTTAGTTTTTTTTATTTTAATATTTTTAGCATTATAAACTAAAGCTTTTATAATTTTTAGTTTTAAATGCTTTGTTTTTTTGTGCTAAAGCTTTTTTATATTTTTTTTTTTTTTAATAGCTTTATTAAAAAATGTTTTAAACAAGTTTTATATATTGCTGCGATTATTTTTGCTAAATTTAATAAAATTTTTTAGCTTTTATTAATATTGTTTACTAAATTTTTATTTAAATAATTAATAATAAATTTATATTTAAAAAAAATTAAATTTATTTTTTTAATAAAATATTTTAACAAAATGTTTAATTTTAAGTTTTTATAGCGTAAAAAATAATTAAAGCTATAATATTAAATTTTAATATTTTTTAAGCAAGCTTTTAAAACAATATTTATATAAAAATTTTTTACGTATATTACGTTTTATAATATAAAATAATTTATATTTTTGCTTTAAGCGCTAGCTAAAATATTTTTAATTATTTTAATATTTTTTTTTATAATTACAAAGTTTGTAATACCGGCGTTTATATATTTTTTACTTTTCAAAAAAATATATAAATTTAGTTTAAATAAAGCTAAATTATTAATTAAATGTAAAATATTACAATTGTTAAAAATTATAAATTAATAAAGCAAATAAAATAATATACTAAACGTTATATATACCGTTAAATTAATTAAAAACTTTTTAATTAAAAATAAATTAATTATAATAGCAATAATTTTTTTGTTTTAAAGCTAAATTTAAAAAAAAAAACCTTTTATTTTTTTTTAGCAATTTTGTTATATAGGTTTTGCTAATTTTTAAATTTATAGCAAATTTTAATATTTTAAATTTATTTATAAAATATTAGTTTAATTTTATAATTAATAAATTTAATTACTGCTTTTTGCAAATATATGCATTTTTTAAAAGTTTAGCAATATTTTTATTTAAAATTAACAAAATAAAAACAGCAAAAACTTTTTTAGTTTAATTTATTTTAGCTATTTTTTTGCTACGCTTAAACGGTAATAATATTAAATAATTTTTTGTTTTATTGTTATATATAGCAAAAATTTTAGCATTTTTTTGTTTGCTTTGCGTAAATTTTTTGTTAAAAAAAACGTAAAACATTTAGCTATATTGTTTTAAAGTTACTAAAGTTTTTTTTAGCTGCTTGTTTAAAATTAATTAAACAAGCTGTTAACGTGCTTAATTTAGCGCTATATATATATAAATAATATTTAAAAAAATTTTTATTGCAAATATTTTATTAACGTTTAAAAGTTTAAAAATTTTTGCTTAAAAATAAATTGCATACTAGTTTTTATATTATATTTTTAGCTTAATTTTTTTAAAATAAGCTCGTTAAAATATTTTTTAATATTTTTGCTAAGCTGTACTTTTTATAATTAATTAAATAAACAAAATATAGCTTTAAATAATTTGCACTAAAATTTGTAAATTAATTATTTTTGCTATTATAAGCTTGGTAATTATTGCTAATATAATTTTTAAATTAATTATTTTGTTAATTTAGTTAAAAATAGCTATATAGCAGTTTAATTTAATAATTTTTGCAAACAATTTAGCAATAAATATGCAAATTAAATTATTTAGCTTTATAATAATTTAAGCTTTTATAATTTTTTGCATAAAAACGTTTAAATAATTAATTATTTAAAATATATATATAGCATTTTTTTTAGTTAAAATTTTTACAATTTTTATAAATAAATATATAAAGTTTTTTTTGTTAAAATTAATTAATTGCTATACATTTTTTAAGCTTGCATAAAATTTAAAGCAATTAATTTAAAAAAGCCAGTTTTGTTAACTATAAAGCTTGGCATTTTTAACCACAAGTTTATTAAAGTTTAACTAAATTATTGCGCTTAATTAAAATATTAAAAAAATAATCGGGTATAAAATAAAAAAGCTTAAAAACGGTATATTAAATAAAAAAAAAGCTTTTAATTTTTTAACTAAAAATTATTAATAATTTATATAAATAGTTTATAATAAACCGGGCTTATAATTTTTGCGTTTAAATGGGGCAAAGCTTATTTGCGCGCATATAAAATCAACTATAAATAAAATATAAAGCTTTATTAGTTTACGTTTTAACTTATAATATATATATAAGATATTTTTTTTTATAGCGAAGCGTACGGGACTACGTTGTCCCGCTCCCGGATCCACTCAAGTGTGACAAATTTGCTTTCGTGAAAGAGTTACGAAACAACTGTATGATGGTGGGAATAATTCCTTTCCACGCGCCAGGCGTTGCTGCGTTACTCTAGCCTGTCTCATCACCTCCTACATAAGACTGCGTCGCCTGATTATACTGTTTGAGGCGGCACTCAAAAGCTTCAATAGCCCCTTCATGTTTACTTTCATAATCATCGATGACTCGATACCCACAGATCTAATTGTCCATCTTGTGTTAGCTTGTTCTAAAAACTATTCAAGTAAGAGTCCTTACGCAAGTCCAGTTCACTCTTTTTTTACCAGTCGGCGTGAGCGCTTGAAACAATAATTGCACCAATGAAGACGTAAACGAGCGTAAACCCCTCGCGAGTGGTGAAAACCGCTTTTGCTGTCGTTGTCGGATAAAAGCAGCCAGGTTCGCCTCTAGATATCGAATTGGCTCTGTCCCAAAGATAAAATCTTCCGCGGTAGAGAATGTGAATAGATCACCGTCAGTATTAAGCGCATCCTCTAATGCAATTACATTAATATCTTCCGTATTCGTATCCGCATATGAAGATTGTTGCTGGGTTTCATGCGCCTGGCATATTCTGGAAGTGATCTTAGCTCGGTGTCTCCTAAAAAAACATGCTAGAAGAGAGAATCATGCGACGCGACTCTTCATTTTCAATGCCGTTCGTCGTGGTGGCTAAGCATTCAAGGTCCTCCCCAAATCCCTGTAGAAACCTGTCGATTGTGTGCCTCGCATCGCTTCGAGATATATATTCCGCCACGATCTGCGGCCAGAGATTGTCAAGGCCCTTTTGATTCAGTAACCCACGAGCTAAAGCTTCGAGCGCGTTCTCCTCTGCCGTACTCGCAGCCGATGCCTGGGATATAAGGTGCCTACTATCAGAGGTTTCAAAAAGGACCTTCTTAGATTCTCGTACTTCAAAGTAATCACCAAGCTGCTCATTGATCTGAGAATTTTTTCCCTGAGTTTCCTCAAAAGTCTTTTCACGGTGCGTTGAATGAACCGGCGATTGGAGATGTTGTGTTTTGTCGAGACGAGGCTTTTTTTCAGTGCTGGGGCGAACTGTTCTTCCCCTTTTGGATTCTGTGAGGATTTGACTCGAACTCTCGGTATCAGATCCTCATTGTCCGCGTGTACAGTGCACACGTAGCCTACGGGTATCGTCTTTCTTGAGATCTTGTGACCTGGGAGCCCGTATGCGGCGCATCTCGTCACCGCGTGTTGGTAGTACAGGCATCTGCAAATAGCATACACCTGTACTTCCTGGAAGCACATTGTAGAATTGATGAGTGAAGGAGTGCATATAGAATAGAAAGAAAAGGTGATCCGGATGTAAACCAGTTTGCACGACTCTGACTAGCCTTTTTAATATGTCGTAAGTAGGACTTCGCCACGAGCCTACTGCAGGCATATCGCTGCGCCACGCAGATAACCCTGTTGTGCAAAACACCGACTAGTCTCCGCACCAATAGGTTGTTATAAGCAATCTCCAGTACATGCATCATGCGTTCCAAAGTGGAAAAACTTATGGCAGTGTATGGCAAAAGGCGGGGAGACTTTCGACGCAGTATAGAATAGGTTCTTGTCACAAAACCTAGTCGTTGTGTTGTGATAAAAGAGTGGCCTCAAAAAAAAATCGTTCCAGTCATCTTAACAGCCGCAACTCATTAGCAAAGCCTGGCTCCCCATTACCCGGACAAGACTGGGGTGTATCTTTGAAGCCCTATAATGTCCTCTCCCAGGTATCTATGACAGTATTACCGGGCTTATTTAAGTGCTCTTCTTAATGCGACATGGACTCCTATCTGGATATAGGTAGTTACTCTGTATAATTACCCAGGTTAAAGTTAAGACTGTAGACAAGAATATTTCCATGTCTCTAAGCGCATAGGGAGCCAAGATTCACGCGATCGTATTTATCTACAATTCACAAAACGCATTACCGCACTTCTTCCAAAACTTTGTGAAAGACTACTATCGCTGCACCCATTTCAATACCTCCGCGCTGTCTAAGAAACGGGCCAGTTACATCAAGAACAATATTATCGGCGCCGCCAACACCGCGTACGAGATCGGTCATCAAAGACCGTGCGCGCGGGTTCGCCGTGTTCATTGGGGGGGCTTCAACAAGACAGATGTCTCTATAGATAGCAAGCTGGACTGAAAACAAGTCTACGAGAATCTCGTGTCGGGACACTATTACCGATATCTTGACAGTCTGGACCGGCACCAAGGCAATACCCATCAGCCAGATGCGCCTCGTCAAGAACAAGGACATGCAGGTTGTTGACAACCGGCTGCAGACCTTCCTACATTGTGCAATCAACAAATGGAAGGGCGACCTTTACGTCGCCCGAAAATACGCGCCCCAACACGCGGCCTTTTTCTCGAGTTGGCTTAAACTTCTGCTATCATCTACGTGCTTTGAAAACACGGTATATGTATTCAAGACATCGATCATCTTACGGCAACTAGTATTCTACGCGATATACTTAGAGCCGCTGGCTCTATTGAATCGCTTTTCAACACCACGGTATTGACTGGATATATGATCAGTATCGTAGATCTTTCGGCCCTATCTAGGTGTCATTTCGCGGCGTAGTCCAGAATCCATTAATCAAGGCATGGATTGAGACCTTTCAGGGGTTGAAAGAAGTCACGAGTCCCGGTAAGTTACCCATAAAGAGGGAGTCGTATTCGGACATAACTTGTCTGCTCAATATGCATGGACATATCGGTTAATAGATCCCTTTTCAGCCAGTTCAATCGGTGGTTACAGTAATGCGGCAACCGTCGACCCGGATAACGAGGCTCACAGTTATGTGGGCTCAGCCTACGAATGTACAAGCTCCAGTGGGAGGCAAGACGGACACATTTATTGCTGAGAAAGAAATTATACTTGCAGCTGGTGTAAATAACACGCTGAAGTTACTTGAGATCTCTGGTATAGGCAACAGAAAAGTCCTTGAGAGTCTCGGGATCCTCGTCAGCGTGGACCTCCCAGTCGGCGAGAATCTTCAAGACCATCTGATGACAGGATTAAGCTACAAAGTAGTGGATGGTGTCATCGCTGGAGATCCGCCGATGCGCAAGGAGCCAGAAATACTCCCTCTAGCCCAGAACTTCTGTGTCGAGAACAAAACTGGACCTTTTACTATCGGCGGTATGCAGTCCCATGCCTTTATGTCAACCCCAGATGCCTCGGAGTTGCTTGTCAAGCTTCTTGGCTCACAGAGGCCCACGGTTTCAGAGTACAACGGCACGGTCCGGAAGATGATTGAGGCACCAGGTAGGAGCACGGGTGCATGGATTTTGTTCCTAGCAAAACAAACCTCTACGATGGTGGTAAGAGTTTCGTTGACTCGCAGCTATGCCCTGACAATTTCATTAGCCTGAGATGTGTACAGTCGCACCCTTTCTCACGTGGCACGGCGCATATATCCTCGACTGACATCAACGCCGTGCCCAATATCAAGCCGCGCTACTTCTTACTCCCGACCGACTTCGAAATAATGGCCCGCCACCTAAAAGCCTCCGATTCAAAGCTGTGCCCTTCGGAAGGACCGGCGCAATTTTGAAGCCTGATGGAAGCGCAATCACTCAGGCACTTGCCATGTCGACAATCTAGAGGGAGACAAGAAGCACGTCCTCGACACAGCCACAAGTGTGTACCACGCCTGCGGATCAGCTTCCATGTTGCCGATGGAGAAAGGCGGGATAGTTCATCGAGAATTTGTTCTTTATGGGATCTAAAGCCTTCGCAATGTTGACGCTAGTATCTTTCCCCTGATCACACGCGGCAATATTCTGTCTTTGGTGTATGCCGTAGCTAAGGAAGCTTCGGATATTATCAAGGGCTACTGAATGGCGAACTACGTAAATAGCCATAAGGTACAAGTATACGACGATAGATTTGTCGAGAGGGTTAAGTGCAGTTTCAAGAGTGTCAGGAGTGGTATGTAGTCTTGTTATATTATGGTAAACTCTTTCGTTTCGCTGAATGTGTAAGCGCATGGGTCATGGCGTAGAAACCATAGTTAATGGACATGTTCAAGGTTTCCGATACCGGTAGAGCGATCCTTGTGTTCTCAGTCATCTTCGGGCGGGGTGATGGTGATATCGATGCCCCTGGAATTCTTGTGGAACACAACGGGTCGTGGGTCTGGGTTCAAAAGGGCTGCTTTTGACGGGATAGATGAAGTCGCTCTTCGTGCTTCTAAGTTCACAATAGAAGCATGACGAGCCTCTGTGATCTTAACCACTATAGTGAGCAGTTCATGGGATGAATGAAGAGTGATGGAAGAGCCATAATTTCGAAACATTTTGAAGTTATCTTGAACTTGTGCCTTCAGCCCTGCATCGTCTTTCGGCATTTCTACCTTATTAGCAATGCAACCCTCAAGCCCCTTAATTCTTACTAGATCAATATCTTTCCGCAGTATAAGAAAAAAACCTTGATTATTGTTGTTGGTATATTCGAGAGCACAGCTCTTTTTGTCCGTTGACGACCGAAAATCAAAGTACGCCGAAGACAGTGTGCCTGTTGGTTGCTCTTGCCAGACTTCTTCTGGGATTGTGCGGTTCATTTTGAACTCATTCATAAGCTTATTGGATGATCGAATAAGTACGAGTCTATTAGAATGCTGGATCTGGACAGGCAATGTTCGCGAAACCTTGTTTTGAATCTGTATAAGCATGTCCGTATTTGTCGCCTTTTCCCTGACATCTTGCATCGAAACTAAAGCCATACCATTTCTATAATTCACTCGAGCGTAAGATATTGATTCCGTTGTCTGTTCGATGTAAAAGCCGATCCGCTTTTCATCGTCGCCAGATGGATGACAATTCAAGACCGCAATGTATCCATTTGATGCCGTTGTAAGTGTGACTCCGGGAATCGAAGCATTTTTCATCCCCTGGGATGGAATAAGTATTGATGCACCCTGTTCGGCACTGATAAGAGGCAGTGATATTTGCAATCCCTTGTTTGTTTCCGCATAGGGCCTATGGATCTCAGCAGTCGTTGACCTGACTATGTGACCTGATCCGACAAATGATTTCGGTGATGGGGCAAGAACCCCGCCCTTATAGTCATGTTCGGAGCTTGAGTCGGACGTGGGGTCGCGTAGCCCCCAAGCAAATATCGTCTGATCGTCCGACTCTTTCATTATCTCCTGTTGGAGGCGCACAAAGGCCTGTTCGCCTTCGCCGTAGAGAAGTGGCATATTAACACCAAATAAACCAAGCAAGCAGTAAGCTTCATCTTCTATCCGTGTTGTCTGCCGTCGCGAAGCCCAAGACATCCGTTGAGCGATGCTGAAGTCCTCGAAGTTTCCGGACTCGAAGAAACGTGTATCGATTCTGGTGGTTTCGGCCACAACCCCTGCGAGATCCTTGAGGCTACCAATGTTGAGCCAATCCATGGAATAGAAAATAACTACAGGTGGGGCTAGTAGTTCTTGTAGCGTCCAACCTCTGGTGAACCACCGGCTGTTTGGGAAGCCAGCCGGCAGAGTTGGCTCGTCGTCATCGCTGATAACATCATCGAGGTATGCGTAGCAAATTGCGGAGTTCTGATACCACTTGAACATTGAATTGATAGCTTCTGATAGCTCTGCGGAACTCCGTTTATCAATACAGCAAGTATCGATCCACTACCTCACGGTGTTAGAAACTAGTGATTAGAGAGGAATCACGTTGTGTTCCGTACTACGGCGTCGAGCCCATCAGACTTAGCTTGCTTGCAACAGCCCAGAATCTTCTGGTAGCCCTGCATTTTTGGCCCCTTGCCCTCTTGGAAATCACTGAAAGAGACTTCATCCTTACCCCATGTGTGGGACTACAGCATTGGTCAACAATATCTCTTAAGAAAAGCCAATAGTGCATCAAGATAGAGTTCAGAATTAGAATTGGCTGGTCTAAAATCACTTTCGTTCTTATGCTAGGAAAGAATTTCGAAGATCAAACTAGAGAAGATAGCGTGCTGCTTACAAGTATCGCATATCGTGGGATATTTTCCCCCTGATATTCTTGTATAATCATTGTGGGGATGTCGATTAGCCGCATTGTACCTTTGTTACTGTAATAATGGTTGCAGATGTGGAAATGTGCTACATCGATATGCGTAAGTTTACTTGACTAAAAGTTTTACTCAACTATTCGCCAGGAAAACGCTGCATACTGTAGTCGAATGCCGCTCCGCTTAGTATCAAACTTGGGTAACCCCGCTTTCTCCGCTTTTGAGTTATAGCAGACTTGGGGTGAGAACATCGTGCGTTGAGGTAGGTAAGAAAACTAATAATTGCGCAAAAATTTGAAGAACTGTGCAGATATGTTACGGCGTGCCTTCCGGTATCACAGATTTAGTGGAAGGTATACATTGTGTGAGGTCTTTAATATAGCTGTTGGTATGCAGGTAAACGGCTAGGTGCGGTAGGTACCTCTACGACGGTGGACGCAAACTAAGCCACAAAATTAAGCCATAGGTGGCGCGGCTACGCTTGCGATACTAGGTACCTTTACCATATAGGGGTTACATAGTAGATATAAACGGTGCAGTTCCTGAATTGACAAAATTTGTTCCATGTTAGGTTTTACTAATTTTATTTTCCAAGTTATGTTTTAATGGTGTTCTCGGCGAGGCTACAAAATAACCCATACTTATTACCTTTCGGGGTACGACCTGTGACTAAAGGCCAATTGCGACGACTTGCCTTACAAATGACTTTATAATTGTTAGATTTTCAGTAGTAGTGTGATCTCGTTGCTGTATTGTGTTTCGCTCTCTGTTTTATTTTGAGGCATTTTTTTTAGTTATAGCTTTTTTAGGTGTGAGTATGTACGCCACACTGGCTTAGCCACACTTTGTACGCCACTTTGCTTAGGTAATATGGTAATTTTTTTATTTAAGTTTTACAAGCTTTTTTAAATTGCTTATAAAAACTATTAAATTTAACATATTTTTTTAAGTAAAGTTATTTTAATAAGTTAATTTAAATATAGCATAGTTGTTTTTAAGGCGTTTTGCACGCGCGTGTATAAGTGGCGCGTAAATATTGTTATAATGCGTTAAAAACAATGGCAATTTATATATATATATATATAAAATGCATAAATAATATTTATAGCTTATTGCTATGCAATTTAATAAATATGCTTTATAGCAGCAAATATAAATTTATATAAACATGTATAAAAAGTTTATTTATTTATTGCTTTTTAGTTTTAATAATATTATTTTTATAAATATTTAAAATTTTGCTTAAATATATGCGTTTTTGCAAAGTGCGCAAAAAAAAATCAATATTAATATATTAATAATTAAAATTATATAAATAATTATTTTTGGTATAATAATTTTGCATTTTAAAATTTTTTATGCTTAGTTGCAAAAATTGCTAACTTAAAATAATATGTTTAAATTATATATGCTGTTGCTATTATTATATTGCGCGCGTTTTTTTTATAAATATTGTTTATAAAAATTTATAATATAATATTAATATGTTTATTAGCTTGTTTAATTTATTTTTTAGCAACAAAAATATTTTAGCTTGCTTATTGCTGCGTTTATATTTGCGCCTGATCGTAATAAAGCTTTTTAGCTATTTTTTGCTTGTTTACGCTTTAGCTACTTATATTTTTGCCGCTTTTATTACGTTTTTACATAAAGCGCGCTTTAGCGCTACTGTTATTAATGTTATATTTTTGCTAAATAATTTTTTGCTAAATTTATTTAATATTTTTATTATTGCTTTTAAGCAAATAATTATTATATTGCTTATTTTATTGCTAATATTTTTGCTGCGCGCTGCTATTTTTGTTGCTGCTTTTGTTGCCGCTTTATTTTTAGCTTTTATTTTAGCAAATAGCTTGCGTACTTGTTTTTGCTGCTATAGTTAACTAGTTTTTTTAAAAGTTTAAAAAAAAACGCTTTGCTTGCGCTATATATAAAATGTTTTTTAAAATTGCTTTACCAGCAAATATTTTAAAATTATAAAAAATAAAAATTATTATTAATAATATATTTTAAAATATTTTTATAAGCTTTTATAAATTTATTTATTTATTATAATTGCGTTATATATTAGCTAGCTAATAAATAATAAGCTTGCTAATGTTTGCTGTATTGCTTGCGTTTTATATAACGCTTTTGTTGCTAGTGCGCTTTAAGCGCGCATTTAAATATTGCAAATTATAGTTCGCACGCTTTTAAATTTAGCCAAAAAAAAAAATAAGTTTTAATTATTTAAATAATAAGCTTATAGCTTTTTAAAATAATTAATTAATAATTTTTTAAAATAATTAATTTAAAAGTTTTTTTTAATTTAAATAGCTTTTAAACAATTAAAACGTTTTTTATTTTTGTTTTTTATAATTTTTATATTAAGCTTATAATTTATAACTTATAATTTATTTTTTAACTTTTATATTTTAAATATTTATTTAAAAAGTTTTTTGCTAATTAATTTATTTTTAAGCTTGTTAAAAAATAAAAATAAGCTTAAAATTATTTTATTATTTTTTAGCAGCTTAATTAACTTAAGCTAATTAAAAAATATATTTTATTTTTGCGCTAATAAAGCTTTTATTAATTTATTAGCAATTATATTATTAATAAATATATATTTTACTAAAATTGTTTTATTTTTAACTTTTTAGCGTAGCTAATAGTTATAAATATTAATATAATATAGTTTAATATATAATAAAGCTATTTTTTTAATAATTAAGCTTATAATTTGCTAGTTATTATATAATATTTAAATATGCTAATTTTTTAATATAATTTTTAGCTTGTTAATAAATTAGTTTATATATATAATTTTTTTAGTTGTTTATGCTAAAGCAAAAAGCTTAGCTTTAGTAATAAAAATAATAATTATATTGTTTTTGTTTAATTGCTATTTAATAATTTTTTTAAAAAATTTTATAACGTAAACTTAAAAATTTTTTTTATTTAACGTATTATTTGCAAAAAGAATATTGCTAATTATTATAAAATTGTTTTTATTTTTAAATTGCAATATATATTTTTAAATAAATAATAAATAGGTAAAAAGCTTGTTAGCCGCTTTATAATGCTTAAAAAAAATTATAGTTAAATTAAATTAATTTTAAAGCTTTAAACGCTATATTTAAGCATATAATTATTGCAGCATATAAAATAAAGCCGGTTTTTTATTAGTACCGGTGTATGCTTTTCGGTAACGCTTTTTTTTTATACAAAAAAAGCTTTTTTGTTTGTATTAGCATGCTTGCATAAATAATAAAAATGGTATTTTGCATTTTGGCGATTTTTTAATATATAAAGCTTAAAAAAATTATAACAGCTATTTAATTTAATTTTAAATTATTTTATCGGCTATTTTTTAGCTTTTTTTATTATAAGCTAATATAATATTGTTAATATATATAAATAATAGCACTTTTTAACGGAAATAACAGCAAAATTTATAAAATATCAATAAAAAATTTATTTTTTATAATAATTTAAAAAGCTTTTTTTGCTACAGTAAAAACAAATTTTATAGCTTATATAAAGCTTGAAATAATTTAAAAATAATATTTAATTTTTAATAACTAAATAATATTTATATATAAATTTTTTTGTTTAATTTAACGTTAATAAAAATATTTATAGCGTTATATTGTTTTAATTTAAAGTTAAATTTAGTTGTTATAGCTATTAATGTTTTAAAAAATTTATTTGCTAAAATGCTAGCATAAATGTTTTTTTTTTTTTGGAAAAATTTAAAAAAATAAGCTTTTAAATATTTGTTAATATATTTAAAAGCTTTTTTTTTTTTAACGTATATATTTATTATTTTTTTAAGCTTTTAAATGTTTGTTAGCTAGTTTAAAAGCTTTTTTTTTTATTAACAAAATGTTTAAAATTTAGTAGTTATATTTTGCTATAATAATTATTTTTTAAGCTTTTAAATGCTTGTTAGCTAGCTTAAAAGTTTTTTTTTTTTATTAACAAAGTGTTTAAAATTTAATAGCCGTGTTTTGCTATAATAATTTGCTGTTTTACCGTTATTAAAATTTAATAGCTATAATTAGTTGCAAAATATATGTGACGAACCTTAAGTTTGTATAGACGTGGTATAATCAGAGCTTCCCGTATGGGATCGTGCTAGGTAATAACCAAAAAAATTATTGTAACGTTGGTAAAAATTACACTAAGGTCGTCAGAAATACTTTTATATAGTTATTACAAAAAGTCGCTATATGCTTAAATTGAATTATAAAGTAAAAACTGACTAAATATATAAAAAAATTTATTATTATTATATAAACCGTTTTTTTTTTACCTAAATGCTTGTTGCTTTATTTGCTTTGTAAAGCAGTAAAAACACTTTGCTTTTATATTTTTATAAAGCACTCTGCTTTGTATGCTTTATAAATTTTTTAAAACATTTTGCTTTATAACTTTTATAAAGCTACGTATTACGTAACTATACTTATGCCCGTGGCTTTTTTTTTTAGTTTGCTTTATGCTTTTTATTAGGTTTTTTTTAGTTATTTTGGTTTTTTAACAAGCCGCTCGCTCGTTAATTCGTAACATTATTTTTTTATTTTTTAGGTTTATTGTCCGCAATAAATTTTGGTGCGTTTTTTAGTAAATTTATAAGTGTTTTTTTTTTTTTTTTTTTTTTTTTTTTGCTGTCTATAGTCCGTTGTTAATATAGCAGGTCAAATTTCGAAATTAGCCCATTTTATTTTTATAAAGCGTTATTAAGCCACTTTTTCCGCAATTAAAGTTTTTAGCTACAAAGTTATGCTTTGTTTTCGGTATTTTGATAAAAGCTTTTTTTGCAAAATGTTAAATAGTGTTAATTGTTGCAAAAATTGCAATAACGCCAATTTTTTTTTATGCGATAAAAATTATGTTTTTATAAATTTATTATATAACATTATTTTTAAATACTAGCGTTTACAAACGCGCAAACGAAAAATTTTTAACGAGCTTTAAAAAATAAATCGCTAAGCTTAAAAGCTTTTAGCTTGTTTTATTTGTTTTAATTGTTAAATTAAATTTTTTCGTAAAAAAAGTATAAAAATAGCTTAGCGTAGCTTTTAAAGCATAAACAAATTAAAAGCGCAAAAACGCTTAAAAAAAAAGTAGCGTAAGTTAAAAAAAAAATAAGTTTAGCTAGTTATTTTTATTAACTTTTCCGATATTAACTAAAATGCTTTTAATTTTTTTTTTTTAGTTAACTTTGCTTTTTTAGCGATAGCCGGTCGAAATATTAACAGTAAAACTAATTAACTATTTTTATTGCGTTTTTTAGGTTTTTCCTAAGTTTTTATGTGGTTTTTTTATATAAATACTTTTTTTATTTAATTAAATATTTATAAGTTTTTTTGTTTTAACGTAAATTTAATATTTTTTTAATATCGTATATATTTTTATTTAGTTTAACTTTTAGTTTTGTTTAAAGTTTGGCGTTTTTAGGTGCTAATTTTAACAAAAAAATATAAAATATCGATCGTATTTTAGCTTTTTTAGGTAATTTAAGTCGATAATTTATTTTTAAAATAGCTTTTTTTATTTTAAAAAGTTCGATTTGTTTAAAATCGAATTTATCGCTTGGTCGCTTAATTTTAATATTGCGCTTTAAAAAATATATTTTATTTTTTTTTTTTAAAGTTAGCTTTAATAATTTATGTTTGTCGTAATATATTTTTATACAGTTTTGTAAAAATATTAGCTTGTTTCGTAGTTTTTGTTGTAGGCCGATAATTTTTTTTGCCCGTATTTTTGCGTTAAGTGCAAAAATTTTTTAAATTGCCGTTTTAAATTTTTCCGGGTTAAATTTATAGTTTGCTTTAAATAATAATATTTTTATTAATTTATTATTAAAATTATTATATATATATTTTGTTTTTAGCAATAATTTAACTTAATTGTTTTGCTGTTTATTAAAGTAGCAGCAAAAATATTGCTTTAAAATTTAATTTAATCGTTTTATTTATTTATTTATTTGTAAATAATAAGCCGTAAATATGCGGTATTTAACCTTTAATACTTTTATTAACAATTAATAAAATTTAAAAGCTATAATCGTTTTTTTATCTATAATTACTTTTTTTAAAATTTTATATTTGCTAAAAATATATCGGGTTATTATATAAGCCAAATTTTTTGCCATATTTAATTTTAAATATAATATAAAATATTTATATTTTATAAGTTTTTTTATAACAACTAGTATTAAGTTATACGATATTTTTATTATTAGTTTTTTTGATTTAAGTAGCTTAACAATAAAATTAAACGCAATAAATTTTTAAGCTTTATTAAATATTTTTTTAAGTTTTAATAACTTGTATAGTTTATGTTGCAGTATTTTGCTTTTTTTATACAAATTATATTTAGTTAATATTTTTTTAATCGTATTTTTTATTTTCTTTTTTAGTAAAATGCTTAGTTTTTAATTTTTTGGGTAGTTTTAAATATTTTTTGATGTTTTGCGAGTAAGTGTTTATAAGCTAGCTTAACAAGCTTTTTTTTTAATTTCGGCAATATTTATATTTTATTTTTATAATATAGCAAGCTTATAGTGTTATTATATTTTAGTTTTTTTGTATTAAACTGATTAATGTTGTTGTAATAGTATTTAGCCGTAATAATTGCTAATATTTTTTATTTAAATAATTTATAGTTTATTTGTGTTATAGCTAATATTATTAATTTTTGTTTTGTTTTTTTAAAAATGTTTAACTTTTTTTTTTTTTTTTTTTTAATAATTGCTTTGTTAGCTTAAAATGTTCGCTTTAACATTTTTTTTTTTTTGATATAAATAATAACAAAATTAAATTAAAAAAAAAACTCTGCTTATTTAATTTATTGTTTGTTTAATATTTTTAACGTTATAAATGTTGCAAAGTTTTTATAATCGGAATATATTATTACTGGCTTTTTTAGTTTATATAAATAGTGTTCCGATTTTTTAAATATTTAGACAATAGCTATAAATTTTTTGTTTAGCAGCATATATTGTGCTGTTAGTTCTGAGAATTTTTTAAAAAAAAAAGCTATTAAATATAGTTTTTTATTATCGTTTTGTTAACTTAGTTGTTTGTTTATTGCTGTTTTGCAAATGTTAACTTTTATTTCGAATTTTTTGTTAAAATTAAATAGTTTTAAAATCGGATCGCTTACGATTATAAACTTAATTTTGTTAAAAAACTTTTGTTTTTTGTTTTTTTATTTAAAAGTTAAATTTTTTTTTATTAAGTCCGTAAAAAGTTTTACGTATTTATTAAAACTTTTAATAAGTTTTTAAATATAATTTATAAATTTTACAAATATTTTTATATTATTTGTCAATTTAAATACAAGCTAATTTTTTACTGCTAAAATTTTAAATTTTTAAATTTATATTTTTTTTAAAATTATTGTAAATTTAAAAAAATCAACTTTTTGCGTGTAAAATTTGCTTTTTTTAAGATTTATTTTAAATTTTGCGTTTTATAATGCTTTAAATACTTTTTTTACGTGTTTTCGGTGTTTTTTAAGCGTTTTTAAATATATTAATATATTGTTTAAATATATTATTATAAATACGTCGATAAATTTTTATACTGCGTTTGTAATTTATGCTTAAAATATTGCTGGTGCGTTAATAAGCCTAAATAGTATTATTAAATATTTGAACAATTTTTTAGGCGTTTTAAATGCTGTTTTTTATTTGTTACTTAGCGCTATTTTTGTTTGGTAATATACGTTAGGTAAATTAAATGCTATAAACTATTTTGCTTGCGTTAACTTGTTTTTTATATCGTTAATTTTAAGTAGCGATTTTACAAATTTAATCGTTTTATTATTTACGTTTTTGTAGTTTATATAAAGTTTTTATTGTTACTTGCTGTTTTTTTTAAATTTTTTTAGCATTTATAGCACCGGTAATTATACTGATAACGTTAAATGCTGTATAAATCTTTTTGCTAAATTTTTTTTAATATATTTATTAAATTTTTATAGCTGTTTTTAATTTATATAATGCAGTAAAAACTTTTTTAATACTGCTTTTTTTTTGAGTAAAATTTAATAGTTTTAAACTTTGTACTTTAGTAAATAATTGTATGTTTTATTAAATACGTTGCCGTAATTTTTATATTTTAATAGTATTTTGCTGTTAAATATCGGCTTAAAATTTTTAATTATAATGTATATTTGCATATATTGCTTTATAAAATTATTTGATGCTTGCATTAAAAGCTTTTTAAAAGTTAATTTTTTTTTAGCATATTTTACTAAAGTTGGCCGGTTTTTTAGTTTATTTTAAAATTGCTTTTTTATAACTAAAATATTTTTAAAATAATATCGTACTTAAATATTTTTGTAATATTAAGCGTAAGTTTTTTTTTATATTTTAAAATGTTAAAAAAAAATGCTGCAATTTTTTTTAAAACTATTTTATTGTTATACGCAATTAAACTTTTATTAATAGTTATAAATAAGTAAAAATTGTTTTTAAGCTTTATTAATATATTTAATTGCTTAATAACTTGTAAAAAAATAAAGCTTGCTTAAGTTTTTATATTTATAAGCGTTTGTAGCTTATTTTTTTAATATATTAAATCGATTTTAATATATTTGCTTTTGTTAGCTGTTATAGCATAAAGCATTTTTAGCTTTTAAGTTAATTATCGATTTGTTATAATTACTTTTAGTTATTTTTTAATTTTTCGACCGTTTTTGTTTGTATTAATATTTTGTTTATTTATTGTTAAGCTTTAGTTGTTTTAATTAATACTAAAAATTATATAATTGTAATTTTGTTGTTATAATAGTTTAGTGTTGTTTATGTTGTTAGCTCGGGATTTGTTTTAACAGTTCGTTTTTTTTTAAACGTAAATCGGTTTTGCTTGATTTGTGCCACGCGTTTTTTAAGTTTTCGTAACTTCGTAACTTTTGCTTAAGCATATATTTTGCACGCATCGTTGTAACACTGTTTTTAGTTTGTAATTTATAGTATATATTTTGTTAGCTATTATAGATTTATTTTAAATATTGCAAACCTGTTAAAGTTTTAATAAATAATTATTATTTTTTTTATGTTGCTTTTATAATAAAATTGCTACAGTGCGTTACTATTTATTTGTTTTAAAAATTATATATGTTTAAATTTTTCCCGAATATATATTAAATATTAATAAGTTATATAATTTATTTAAAAAATATTTTCGTAATGTTTATTTTTTAGTTGTAATTTTTTTGGCTTTTTATGCCGCATTGTTTTATCGTAATAATATTTTTTAGCGATTAGTCGTATCGCTTTACCAAAATTTTTATTAATATTTGTTCCGGCCTTTACGATAAAAGTATTATTATATATTTATATATTTTTTAGAAATGCTTATATTTTATAGTCCGGCATAGCTTTAAAAATATTTTTATCCGCGTTTTTTGCTTATTATATTTAGCGCTTGCGTTTTATCGATTTTTTACATTAAATATATTTTTGCTATATAAATTTTGCTACAGCGTTTTTTATTTATTTTTATTTGGTCTGGTAGTTATACTGTTAATATATGCAATTTTGTTTTTTTAAATATTTGTTGTTTTTAAGCTAGTTTGGTTTTTTAACCGGATTTTCGTTTCGCAAAATCGCAGGTGCTTTATTAATTTTTATAACATTTTTAACTAATTTTAGTTTTTTATAGCTGTTATTATTTTTTATGTTTATTTATTTTGCGTAGCTGTTATATTTATTATAATTAACTATATTGCAAATGCATTTGGTTTGTTTTGCTTGTTTTGATTGCTTTGTTAACAAATATGCTAAATATATCTGTTTTTTTTTTTTTGCACGCGTTGCAACCTGGTATGCTTTCGATATATCATTGTTAATTTAGGTTTTATTAGTTGCTAATCTATAATATTGCAACTATTATTGCAAAAGCTTGCTTAAGCTTTTTAAGCTTTTGTTATTTTTTAAGCTTTTTACAATTTTTAACGTAGTGTTTTTTTTAATTACAATTATAACATTTAACTTTATTTAAGTTTTATTTTTTAATAATTATATTAAGCTTTATTAGTTTTAAGTAAATTTTTATTGCTGTTAATTTTTAAGCTTTTTTTTTTTTTACGTTTGGTATTTAGTTATTTTAATTTTATTGAAACTTTTAAAATTGTTGCTTATATAAACAATTATTAATTTTAATTATTTTTGCAATAAATTTTTTTAAATTGCTTTTTTTTTTATTTTGATATAACTTGTTTTAGACTTTAGTTTTAAGTCCGTTAAAAAAAATTGTTATTATTGCGTTGTTGTTAGCTTATTTAGTTTTTGCATGTTGTTTGCAAAACTTTGTTGCATATTTATATGCTGCTTTAGTTTAAATTAAAGCTATTAGCTTTTGTTTAGCTTGTTTAACCTTTTTTAGGTTTTTATATATATTGGTTATAGCTTTTTCGAATTTTTTATATTTGTTAAAAATATTGTTAGTTGCAAACCGTCGATTATTTTTTTTAGCGTTTTTTAAATAGTTATTTATAATAAGTTAAAACTATTTTAACGTGTTACCCGTAAGGTATTCTGCGACCATTATTACTTTTTTCGCGTTTGTAATAAAGCTTAATTTATAATACTGCAAATACACTTTAACCTAAGTTAAAAATTTTTTTAATTAATTTTGCAAATTATTAAACTTTTTTAGCTTAATTAGCTTAAAAAACTTAAGTTTAAAATTATTAATTAATTGGTTTTTAAGCTGTTTGTTTTAATGCTTTAGTTGTTAAATTTTTTCGTGCAGTTGGTTAAGTAAATATTATACTATCGCAGGTATTAAGTTTGGTTGTTTTATTAAAGCTATAGTAATTTTTTTAGTTGTTTTAAATATTAATTAAATAACAATTTAAAATGTAATAAACCTTAAGTTTATATAAACGTGGTATAATCGGAGCTTTTTATATAAAATTATGCTAAGTAATAACTAAAAAAATTATTGTAACGTTGGTAAAAATTATACTAAAGTCGTTAGAAATATTTTTATATAGTTATTATAAAAAGTTGCTAGTATGTTTAAATTAAATTGTAAAATAAAAACTAATTAAATATATAAAAAAACTTATTATTATTATATAAACCGTTTTTTTTTTACTTAAATGCTTGTTGTTTTACCTGCTTTGTAAAGCAGTAAAAATATTTTGCTTTTATATTTTTACAAAGTATTTTGCTTTATATGCTTTACAAATCTTTTAAAGCACTTTGCTTTGTAATTTTTACAGAGCTGCGCATCACGTAACCATACCTATACCCGTAGCTTTTTTCTTTAGTTTGCTTTATGCCCTTTATTAAGTTTTCTCTGGTTACTTTGGTTTTTTAATAAGCCGCCTGCTTGTTGGTTCGTAACAATATATAATAAGCTTTATTAAAAGCTTTTTTTTTTTAGCAGCAAAACTTTTAACAAAATTTAATAGCTATAATTAATTGCTGTAAAAATTTTTAAAAGTTTTTAGCAATTTATTATATTTAGCTTTTAAAATATTTTTTTTGTTAATTAGCGTATTTTTATATAATTTTGCTACGTTAAAGCAAATTATTTATTTAAAAAAAAATTTATAAATATTAAATTAAAGTAATTTAGTGCTATAAATATAAAAAAATTACTTTTTAAGCTTAAATTTAATAATTTTAAGCTAGCTATAATTAAATTTAGCAGTGCTGCTTTTAAAAACTTTAGTAGCGTTAATAATTATAGCTTAAATATTAAGTTTATTATTAAATAATTCCTTTTATTAAGCTTTTTTTAGTTTTAATTTATAAGTTTATTATCGCTTAAATTTTTTTCGTTTTTAATTTTGTTAATATTTTTAGCTGCATTTTTAAACATTATATTAAAAAATTTGTTATTTTTTTGTTTTTAAGTTATTTTTTTATTTATTTTAGCAGCTACTTAATAATTTATTTTGTTTAGCAGTATTTCGTATTTTTTTGGCTTATTTTAAAAAAATTATTCCGAAATTTGTTTTTATTGCTATTAAAAAATTCGTTTTTGTTAAAAATAACATTTTTAATAATAATAAATTAATTTTTTTAAAATAGCTAAATTTAATATATGTTAATAAACTAATAGCTTATTAAATATTTTATTTAAGCTTTTAAATCGAGCTTTTAATGCTTTTTTTTTTGTAATTTAACTTTAATAGTTATAGCAAACGCTATATAGTTATATACCTGCAAATATACTATAAATAGCTTTTATTTATAATTAATTATGCTTTGTAAATTATTAAAATATAAATAAAATTTTTCGTAAAAAGCTTGCTATTTGTTTATTTTTTTTTGGCGTACAGTTATATAAATATACCGCTGTTTATATTATTTTTAGCTATAAAACAATTAAAAACTTGCAATTGTTTTTTATTAAGCTTGCTTAGTATTTAATAGTAACTTTTACTTTTTTAGCGTTACCGTAAAAATTTTGTATATGCAAAAAAAAAGGCTTTATTTTAGTGCTATAAACGCGGTAAAAATAGTTAGCAAGCTTTAAAATATTTTATTTAATATTTAATATTTTATTATTGCATTTTATTATTTTTATTTTAGCTTTAAAATAAAAGTCGACAAATTTAATATAATTTTTAAAAATTTTTTAAATAATATTAGCATACTTGTTATCCGCATAATAATTTTAAATATATTTAAAATATCGGTTTATAATAAATATAATTTTTTAAAGTTTTTTATTACTGTTAAAAAAATCGATAAGTTTATAAAAATTAACTGCTAATCGATTTTTAGCTTTAGTAATTTTTAAGCAAGCGTTTTGTACTATATAGCAGCAAACTTTTAATTTGCCACACGCTATATATTTAGCTGTTTAAATCTCGTCGTTAAAGCAAAAAATAATTGTTATTTTTTTAGTATAAAAAAATAGCCGTTTAAAAAGTTTTAGCTTTATATATTTAAGCCGCTAATGCTAGCAATATAAGCTTGCTTTAAATTTTAATTTTTTAATATAAAAATTTAAAAAATTCCGCCGTATATAAAAAGTTTGTTTAATAATTTTTGCAAATAAATGTTTTATAACATATTGCTTATATATATAAGTTAATAAATATAAAAGCTTTTTTTTACAAATGTTTTAATTAATTAAATTTTAGCTTATTATTTTAATAAATTTTTAGTTAATTTAAAACTTGTAAAAATATTAAGTTTGTAGCTATATTTAAACAGTAAGCTATATTATATAACCGGTATATAATAAAGCTTTTAAAACTTGTTATTTTAATATTAATTTTTTTTTAGCCTTATATAAAAAGCACACTATTTTTAACAAACATTATATTTTTTAAATTAATATTTTTTATATTTAAAAATTGTTGTTTTTAGTTAAATATATAAATATTTAATTTGAAATTTATTATAGCGCAATTTTTTAATATATAAAACTTAGCGATTTTTTTCGATATATAAAAAAAGCTTATTATATATATATTACAAAAATACGTGTTGGTACAAAGGTGGCTTAAAAAAATGGTAACTCGAAAAAATAGCGGCCCAATTTTTTTTTTTCGATTTATTTTCTACCATTTAATTTTTTTTGTTACGTAATTTAGGCTTACCAGCTTACGGTAACTTAGGCTTACCAGCTTACGGTAATTTAAGCTTACTAGCTTACAATAATTCAAGCTTACCAATTTACGGTAAGCCAGACTTATTAACTTAAAGTAATTTAAGCAATTATTATATTTACTATGTTTATATAATTGTACATTTTTTTATATTTAGCCACTCGTTAGTTTTTGTTTTTTAACTATTAATTTAAAATTGCTAAGCATTAATATATTTATTACTTTAACACTTAATAATATTTTTTATTGCACAATAATAAAAATACAATAAACTTTTTTAACGAACACCTGCTAATTTTTATACTATTATTTACAAATTAAAAACTTTTGACAAATTTATTATATTGTTATATAATAAATCCGTTACACTTTAATAACTTTTTAATCAGTAAAAATTAGCATCGTTATAAATACCGGTATTAAAAAACAAAACTAAAAAAAGCATTAAAAAAAATATATTTTATTAACACCTAAAAGCAAATAAAAACAAGTTAAAAACCTTAAATTTTCCTAAAAAATAAAAATAAACTAATTAATTAAATTATAAGCTTAAAAATACAAAGTTAAGCCTAAAAAAAAACAATTAAAAATATAATTATAATATAAACTAAAAACAGTAATAAAACAAATTTAAGCAGCAAAAACAAAATTCGAAAAACTTTAAATAATTTTATAAACAAAAAAAAAAAACAGCAATATTTAAACTATTTACATTAGTACTGTTAACTTTAAAGCTTACAACACTTGTTTTTTTTTTTTTAGCATTTAAAATTATTACATTTATTTTACCGCTGTTTTTTTTACAAATAACCTTAAAAATATTAACTATATCGTTAGCAAATTAAAATATAATTTTATTAGTAACACAAAAAGTTTCAACAATACCACAAGCTAATTAAACTATATAAAAACTAATTATTTAAGCTACAGTAATTATACTATTAACTTTAAAATTAATAATTTAATAACTAGCACTTTAAACACTTAAACTAACTATAACAAGCACATTAACACTAAAAAAAGCTATACAAATAGCTTAAAAAAATAATAGCATACTATTTTTACCATTTTTACCATTATTAAAATTAGCAACAATATTAAAACTATTAAATACAAAAAAATTTAAGCTTATAATTTTTAAACCGTATAATAAATTTATTAATATAAATGCGTTTTTAATTTATATGCAACTTTACTTAAAATAATATTTATTTTCGATTATAAAAAATAATCAAAAAATAATAGCTATATTGCAATTTTTAGCAAAAAAAATATTTAAATAGTTTAAGCTAATTTTTAAAAATTTTTTAAAAGCTAACAATAAAAAAAATCTCAAAAAAAAAAACAAAAAATTTTTTTGCAAATTATAACAAATTTAAAAAACATATAAAAATATTATTTAAAAATATTAAAAAAATAAAACATGCTAAAAAGCAGCTATATTAATTTAAGCAAAAAATACAAACATTAAAATATGCTATAAAATTTAAACGATTAGCAGCAATTTTAAAATTATTAAAATTAGCTTTGTTTTATTTATTTTATAAAAAACTTAAAACATAAATATAAAACAAATTATTTAAAATAAATAAACTAAATAAATTTAAAAAATATATTAATATAGCAATTATAATTAATAAAAAAATTTTTAATCGATATTTAAAAAAAAAAAAAAACTTTAAAAAAAACTAAAAGTTTTTAAAACAACAAAAAGCAAAAAACAAAAAAAATAAGCGTGATTTAATAGCGACTTTTTAAAAATATGTTATAAATTA
>MU389498.1:0-54380 GCA_022578775.1 Xylaria venustula
AAAACTATAAAATAAATTCATTAGCTTTTAATATATAATAATAATAATAATTTAAAATTACATTGATAAATTTATATTTATAAATTTAAATATATTGAAAAATATAAAATATATATAAAATTAATATTTAACCTTTAATTAAAAGCTAAATTATAATTAAATGTAAAAAAATATAAATATTATATATAAAAAGTTTATTTTTTAAAATATATAATTAAAAATTTAAAATTTATATTATATAAATTACAAAATTTTTAAACTAATTATTATTATAAATATTTAATAAGCCTTAAAATTTTTTAATTATATTTAAATATTAATTAAAAAGTTTAATAAATTTATTAAATATTTAAAATTCCAAGTTATATTAAATTTTATATTTAAATTATTTAACCTTTTTTAAAAAAAATAACTTGAAATACATATAATAAATATAATAATTGCAAAAATATTTAACTAAAAAATAATAAAAAATTATATTTAATAGTTTATTATTTTAAAGCTTTAAAATATTTTTTATAATATTTTATTTAAAATTATTATAATATTTAAAAAATTAATAAATAAGATAAAAATTTAACAGTTTATTTTTTAGTTTAATTTTAAAATTTATTTTATTAAAAAAAAGTTTAAATATTATATTTTTAAAAAGTTATTAAAAAAACAAGCTTAATAAATTTAATAAAAAAATTAAAGCTATAAAAATAAAAAAATAAAAAAACTTTAATAAATTAATTTATTATAAAAATGTTTATTTATAAAAAAATAATTAAAACTATAGTATTATAATAAAGCTAAGCTTATAAAATATAAATTTTTTAAATTTTTTATATTTACGTTTAAAACTAATTTTTTTAAACAAAAAAAAATAAAACTTAAGTTTTTATTACCATTTATTTTTAAATAAATAGGTAAATAAAAAACTAAATTAAATATTTAAATAATATTTTAACATTTATATTTATTATTATTTATAATATAAATTATATATAATATATTTATAAATAATAAATCAATATTAAAAAATTAAAAAAAGTATTTAGTAATATATTTATTATTTTAATTAAAATATTATAATAAAAAAATTTAAAGGTTAATTTTAAAAAAACAATTTGAATATAACTTTAAAAATTATTTAAATTAAAATAAAAAAATTAAATAATAAATTAAATTTTAAAAAGTTATTTTATTAATTAAATATAAATTATTTTTATTTATTATAAATTAACTGTATAATTAACCGGATAAAAAGCTAAAGGCTAATTAAAAACAGTCAGGCGCAAAATAAAACGCGGGAAAAAAGCCCTAAAACCGCTGTTACATAATTCGCTTGTATAGCTTATAAAACCTAGTTAATTAAAAAGCTATAAATTTAATAAGCTATGTTTTAAAAAAACTCAAAAAGATTTATATGTAAAAAAATAAATAAATTATTAAAAGTTATAAAAATTTATAATAAACAATAAAAAAAAACTATTTATATAATAATAAACATTTTTTATATAACTAGTTTAGTTTTATTTTATTATTTAATTTAAATTTATACTAAGTTTTTAAAATAAAAGTAATACTTTGTTTAATAATATTGAAATAATAATTATATAATTAATATTAAATATACTATATAAATAAATAAATAAATAATTAAAATTTAATTACTTTATAATATTTAATTATTAAATAAATTTTATTTTAAGCTTTATATTAATAATAAAATTTTATAAAAATTAACAATTATTATATTATTAAAAATTATATACATTTATTTTTTTATTACATTTTTTTATTTAAACTTATTTTTATTGATATATTTATTTAAATATAATTTTAAATAAAAATAAATTAAAAAATTACTAGATTTTTATCAAAATAATAATAAATTAAAGTATTATATTATATAAAAAAACATTTAAAAATTATTATAATAATTATAAATTAATTTTATTATTAATATTTTAATAAGCTAAAACTAAAAAAAATAAAATTAATTTTTTAAAAAATATTAATTGCTTTTTAATTTAGTTTAAAAATAACTTTTAAATTGCTAAAAAAATATTAATTTTTTATTATTATTATTTTTTTTATACTTTTTAATTTAATATTTTTTTAATTTAACTTTTTATATATATTTAAACAATAAAAATAATTTAAAATATTTATATTTTATTTTTAAAACTTTTTATTATTAATTTTTTTTTTATAATTTAGCTAATTTTTTTTATGTTTTGTTTTTTTTTTTACTTTTTAAAATAAACTTGCTTTTATATAATATTTATAAAATTTAAAATTAAAAGTTTATTATAGCTATTTTAATTTAAAATATAATAATAATAATTTAAATAATTAATAACTTTATAATGTAACTTAAACTTTAATAAGTTATAAAAAAAATAAGCTAAAATTTTAATCCTTTAATAATAATTAAACTTTAATTAAATAACTTTTGTTTTTTATTAATTTAATTTTTGTTTAAACTAGGACTTTTATATTTAGTTTAATATATTAAAAAATAATTTTTACTAAAAAAAGTTTTATTTTTAAAATAAAAACGTTAAAAAAATAATAATATTATAACTTTATTATTTTTATAGTTATAATATAAATTTAATTAAACTATACATTGCGTTATTATATTACTTTAATTAAAAGTAATAATTTAATTATATAATTATAATTTAATTAATTTAATTAATTTTAAAATTATATAAATTAATAAAATTAAAAGTATATTAATATTTTATAATAGCTTTAATTATTATTATTTTTTTTATTTTTATAGTTTTATAATTTTTTATATTTAATTATTTGTTAAGTTTTATTTTTTAGCTATTAATTTTTATTTTATATTTAAAATTACTAAGCATTAATATATTTTTTACATTAAAACCTTTATTATTATATAGTAATAAAAATATTAGCAAACCTTTTTAATAAATACCTGCTATAATTTTTATTATTATTTGCAAATTAAAAACCTTTAATTAATTTATTATACTATAATATAAAAGGTTTGCTATAAATATTAATAAAATTAACTTTTATTTTATAATAAAAAAATGTTTAAAGCTAATTAAAATTATAATTATATTTTAATTTTTTAAAAAAAAATAATTTTAAATATTTTAAAAAATAAATATTTTAATAACTAATTATATAACTTAAAAAAAATTTAATAGGTAATAAAAACCAGGTTTTTAAGGTTTTTAAAAAACGATAAAAATATTTTTTTATTTTTATAAAAAAATGAAAAAAAGGTTTTTGTTAAAAAATAAAAACCGTATAAATATAATAAACTTTAAGTTTATATTAACGTGGTATAATCGGAGCTCCCCTTAGTAAAATCGTGCCAAATAATAACTAAAAAATTATCGTAACGTTAATAAAAATCAGGTTTAAAGTCGTTAAAAATATTTCCATATAGTTATTTTAAAAAGTTTTTATATGCTTTAATTAAATTATAAAATAAAAATTAATTAATTATATAAAAAATATTTATTATTATAAAAACTGTTTTTTTTTATTATTTGTTTACTGCTTTATATATTTTTATAAATTATTTAAAACATTTTATTTTATACGCTTTTATAAAATAGCTAAAGCATTTTATTTTATTATATTTTGCAAAGCCGCGTTTTATATAACTATGTTTATACTTGTAGCTTTTTTTTTAAATTAGCTTTGTGTTTTTCATTAAGTTTTTTTGGTTATTTTTAACTTTTTAATAAGCCGCTTGCTATTAATTTATAATATTATTTTTTTATTTTTTAAGTTTATTATTTGCAATAAATATTTAGTATATTTTTTAGTTGGTAAATTTTTTTTTTTTTTTTGCTTATAGTTTGTTATTAATATAACAAGTTAAATTTTAAAGCTAGCTTTTTTTATTTTTATAAAGCGCTGTTAAATTATTTTTTTTGCAATTAAAACTTTTAGTTATAAAATTATACTTTGCTTTAAATGCTTTAATAAAAGTTTTTTTTATAAAATATTAAATAATATTAATTATTGCAAAAATTACTGCAAAAATTACAATAACGCTAATTTTTTTTTTGCGAGAAAAATTATATTTTTATAAATTTTTTATATAATATTATTTTTAAATATTAATATTTATAAGCATATAAACAAAAAATTTTTAATAAATTTTTAAAAATAAATTATTATGCTTAAAAAATTAATTATTTTGCTTAAAAATTTTTAGTTTATTTTGTTTATTTTAATTGTTAAGTCGAATTTTTTTATAAAAAAAATGTTAAAATAGCTTAATATAATTTTTAAAATATAAACAAATTAAAAGCGTAAAAACGTTTAAAAAAAAAGCAGTATAAATTAAAAAAAAAACAAGTTTAATTAGCTGTTTTTATTAATTTTTTTAATATTAATTAATGCGCTTTTAATTTTTTTTTAGTTAATTTTGCTTTTTTAATGCTAGTTAATTAAAATATTAACAATAAAACTAATTAATTATTTTTATTGAATTTTTTAAGTTTTTTTTAAATTTTTATATAATTTTTTTATATAAATATTTTTTTTGCTTAATTGAAAATTTATAAATTTTTTTGTTTTAATATAAATTTAATATTTTTTTAATATTATATATATTTTTATTTAGTTTAATTTTTAGTTTTATTTAAAATTTAACATTTTTAAATATTAATTTTAATAAAAAAAAAACAAAATATTAATTATATTTTAAATTTTTTAAGCAATTTAAATTAAAAATTTATTTTTAAAATAATTTTTTTTATTTTAAAAAGTTTAATTTGTTTAAAATTAAATTTATTGCTTAATTGCTTAATTTTAATATTGCGCTTTAAAAATATATATTTTATTTTTTTTTAAAAAATTAACTTTAATAATTTATGCTTATTATAATATGTTTTTATGCGTTTTTATAAAAATATTAATTTATTTTATAATTTTTATTATAAGCTAATAATTTTTTTTGCCCGTGTTTTTGCGTTAAATGCAAAAATTTTTTAAATTGCTATTTTAAATTTTTTTAGGTTAAATTTATAATTTGCTTTAAATAATAACATTTTTATTAATTTATTATTAAAATTATTATATATATATTTTGCTTTAAATAATAATTTAACCTAGTTAGTTTGCTATTTGTTAAAGTAATAACAAAAATATTGCTTTAAAGTTTAATTTAATTGTTTTATTTATTTATTTGTTTATAAATAATAAACTGTAAATATATAATATTTAACTTTTAATGTTTTTATTAATAATTAATAAAATTTAAAAGCTATAATTATTTTTTTATTAATAATTATTTTTTTAAAAATTTTGTATTTATTAAAAATATATTAAATTATTATATAAAGTAAGTTTTTTGCCGTATTTAATTTTAAATATAATATAAATTATTAATATTTTATAAGTTTTTTTATAATAATTAATATTAAATTATATAATATTTTTATTATTAGTTTTTTTAATTTAAATAGTTTTACTATAAAATTAAACATAATAAATTTTTAAGCTTTATTAAATATTTTTTAAAATTATAATAACTTATATAGTTTATATTATAATATTTTGTTTTTTTTATATAAATTATATTTAATTAATATTTTTTTAATTATATTTTTTATTTTTTTTTAATAAAATGTTTAGTTTTTAATTTTTTAAATAATTTTAAACATTTTTTAATGTTTTATAAATAAATATTTATAAGTTATTTTAACATGCTTTTTTTTTAATTTTAATAATATTTATATTGTAATTTTTTTGTATTAAATTAATTAATGTTATTATAATAATATTTAATTTTAATAATTATTAATATTTTTTATTTAAATAATTTATACTTTATTTATATTTTAGCTAATATTATTAATTTTTGTTTTGTTTTTTTAAAAAAATTTTAATTTTTTTTTTTAATAATTATTTTGTTAGCTTAAAATGTTTGCTTTAACATTTTTTTTTAATATAAATAAAAACAAAATTAAATTATAAACAACATTTTGTTTATTTAATTTGTTATTTATTTAATATTTTTAATATTATAAATATTGCTAAGTTTTTATAATTAAAATATATTATTATTAATTTTTTTAGTTTATATAAATAATGTTTTCGTTTTTTAAATGTTTAAATAATAATTATAAATTTTTTATTTAGCAGTATATATTATATTGCTAGCTTTAAAATTTTTTTTTAAAAAAAAGCTACTAAATATAATTTTTTATTGTTATTTTATTAATTTAATTATTTATTTATTACCGCATTGCAAATATTAATTTTTATTTTAAATTTTTTATTAAAATTAAATAGTTTTAAAATTAAATTGCTTATAATTAAAATTTTAACTTTGTTTAAAAAATTTTGTTTTTTATTTTTTTATTTAAAAATTAAATTTTTTAATTAAATTTATAAAAAAATTTATATATTTTTTAAAATTTTTAATAAATTTTTAAATATAATTTATAAATTTTATAAATATTTTTATATTATTTATTAATTTAAATATAAACAAATTTTTTATTGTTAAAATTTTAAATTTTTAAATTTGTATTTTTTTTAAAATTTTTATAAATTTAAAAAAAATTAACTTTATATATATAAAATTTGCTTTTTTAAAAGTTTATTTTAAATTTTGCGTTTTATAACGTTTTAAAGATTTTTTTCATATATTTTTAATATTTTTTAAGCGTTTTTAAATATATTAATATATTATTTAAATATATTATTATAAATATATTAATAAATTTTTATATTGCGTTTGTAATTTATGCTTAAAATATTGCTGGTATATTAATAAACTTAAATAATATTACTAAATATTTAAATAACGTTTTAAACGTTTTAAATGCTGTTTTTTATTTATTATTTAGCGTTATTTATATTTAATAATATATAGTAAATAAATTAAATATTATAAATTATTGACATTATATTAATTTATTTTTTATATTGTTAATTTTAAGCAATAGTTTTATAAATTTAATTATTTTAAAATTTATATTTTTATAGTTTATATAAAGTTTTTATTATTGCTTATTATTTTTTTAAGCTTTTTTAGCACTTATAGCACCGGTAATTATATTAATAATATTAAATGCTATATAAAGTTTTTCGCTAGATTTTTTTAATATATTTATTAAATTTTTATAGCTGTTTTTAATTTATATAATATAATAAAAACTTTTTTAATATTGCTTTTTTTTTAAATAAAATTTAATAATTTTATATTTTGTGCTTTAGTAAATAATTATATATTTTATTAAATATATTGCCGTAATTTTTATATTTTAATAATATTTTACTGTTAAATATCGGCTTAAACTTTTTAATTATAATATATATTTACATAAATTATTTTATAAAATTATTTAATATTTATATTAAAAGTTTTTTTAAACAATTTTTTTTTTAATATATTTTATTAAAATTAACTAATTTTTTAATTTATTTTAAACTTGTTTTTTTATAACTAAAATATTTTTAAAATAATATTATATTTAAATATTTTTGTAATATTAAACGTAAGTTTTTTTTTATATTTTAAAATATTAAAAAAAAATGCTGCAATTTTTTTTAATATTTTTTGTTATTATATATAATTAAACTTTTATTAACGGTTATAAATAAATAAAAATTATTTTTAAACTTTATTAATATATTTAATTGCTTAATAATTTATAAAAAAATAAAATTTATTTAAGCTTTTATATTTATAAATATTTATAGCTTAGTTTTTTAATATATTAAATCGATTTTAATATATTTACTTTTGTTAGCTATTATAACATAAAATATTTTTAGCTTTTAAATTAATTGTTAATTTATTATAATTGCTTTTAATTATTTTTTAGTTTTTCAACCATTTTTATTTATATTAATATTTTATTTATTTGTTATTAAGCTTTAATTGCTTTAACTAATATTAAAAATTATATAATTATAATTTTATTGTTATAATATTTTAATATTATTTGTTTTATTAATTTAAAATTTATTTTAATAGTTTATTTTTTTTTTAATGTAAATTAGTTTTGTTTAATTTATCATGCGCGTTTTTTAAGTTTTTATAATTTTATAGCTTTTGCTTAAGCATATAATTTGCATGCGTTATTATAATATTATTTTTAGTTTATAACCTATAATATATATTTTATTAACTATTATAATTTATTTTAAATATTGCAAATTTATTTTAATTTTAATAAATAATTATTATTTTTTTTATATTATTTTTATAATAAAGTTGCTATAATATATTATTATTTATTTATTTTAAAAATTATATATATTTAATTTTTTTTTAATATATATTAAATATTAATAAATTATATAATTTATTTAAAAAATATTTTTATATTGTTTGTTTTTTAGTTGCAATTTTTTTAGTTTTTTATATTGTATAATTTAATTGTAATAATATTTTTTAGCGATTAGCTATATCGCTTTGCTAAAATTTTTATTAATATTTATTTAAGCTTTTATAATAAAAACATTATTATATATTTATATATTTTTTAAAAATAATTATATTTTATAATAAGCTATAATTTTAAAAGTATTTATATTTGCGTTTTTTATTTTTTATATTTAGCGTTTACGTTTTATTAATTTTTTATATTAAATATAATTTTGCTATATAAATTTTGCTATAATATTTTTTATTTATTTTTATTTAATTTAGTAATTATATTATTAATATATATACTTTTATTTTTTTAAATATATATTGTTTTTAAGCCAATTTAATTTTTTAATTAATTTTAGTTTTTTATAGTTATTATTATTTTTTATATTTATTTATTTTATATAGCTGTTATATTTATTATAATTAATTATATTGCAAATATATTTATTTTGTTTTATTTGTTTTAATTGCTTTGTTGCTAAATATATTAAATATATTTGTTTTTTTTTTTTGCATATATTATAGCTAGGTATATTTTTAATATGTTATTGTTAATTTAAGCTTTATTAATTGTTAATTTGTAATATTACAATTATTATTGCGAAAATTTGCTTAAGTTTTTTAAGCTTTTATTATTTTTTAATTTTTTTGCAATTTTAGCGTAATATTTTTTTTAATTATAATTATAACATTTAATTTTATTTAAGTTTTGCTTTTTAATAGCCGCATTAAGCTTTATAAATTTTAAATAAATTTTTGTTGCTGTTAATTTTTAAATTTTTTTTTATTTTTAATATTTAATTATTTTAGTTTTATTAAAATTTTTAAAATTGTTGTTTATATAAACAATTGTTAATTTTAATTATTTTTGCAATAAATTTTTTTAAATTGTTTAATTTTTTATTTTAATATAATTTGTTTTAAATTTTAATTTTAATTTTGTTAAAAAAATTGTTATTATTGCATTATTATTAGTTTATTTAATTTTTATATATTATTTGCAAAATTTTATTATATATTTATATATTGTTTTAGTTTACATTAAAGCTATTAATTTATTTAGCTTGTTTAATTTTTTTTAAGTTTTTATATATATTAATTATAACTTTTTCGAATTTTTTATATTTGTTAAAAATATTATTAATTATAATCTAGCAATTATTTTTATTAATATTTTTTAAATAATTATTTATAATAAATTAAAATTATTTTAATGGGTTATTTATAAAATATTTTGCAATTATTATTATTATTTTTGCGTTTATAATAAAATTTTATTTATAATATTGCAAATATATTTTAACCTAAATTAAAAAATTTTTTAATTAATTTTATAAAATATTAAATTTTTTTAGCTTAATTAGCTTAATAAATTTAAGCTTAAAAATATTAATTAATTAATTTTTAAGCTATTTATTTTAATGCTTTAATTATTTAATTTTTTTTTGCAATTAATTAAATAAATGTTATATTATTATAAATGTTAAATTTAATTATTTTATTAAAGCTATAATAATTTTTTCAGTTATTTTAAACATTAATTAAATAACAATTTAAAATATAATAAATTTTAAATTTATATTAGCATAATATAATTAAAGCTTTTTATAGTAAAATTATACGAAATAATAACTAAAAAAATTATTATAACGTTAATAAAAATCGCGTTTAAAATTGTTAAAAATATTTTTATATAATTATTTTAAAAAATTATTATATACTTAAATTAAATTATAAAATAAAAACTAATTAATTATAAAAAAAATGTTTATTATTATATAAATTGTTTTTTTTTTACGATTTATTTGCTGTTTTATATGTTTTTATAAATTATTTAAAGCATTTTGCTTTATATGTTTTTACAAATTATTTAAAATATTTTGCTTTATATATTTTTACAAAACAGCTGGAGTATTTTACTTTATTATGCCTCGCAAAGCTACGTTTTACGTAACTATGCTTATACCCGTGGCTTTTTTATCAAGTTAGCTTTGTGCTTTTTATTAAGCCTTTTTAATTACCTTTAATTTTTTAACAGGCCGCCTACTATTAATTCGTAATAATAAAAAAAAAAAAAAAATTTTTTTATAAAAAGGTTTTTTATATATAATAGCTTAGCTAGTTTTTACTTTATTATTTAATTTAAATTTATATTAACTTTTTAAAATAAAGAAAATATTTCTCCTTAGCAACCTTTAGTAATAATTGCTTAGTTTAATACTGCAACACGCTACACAGGCATATAAACAAACCTCCGAAGCTTAACTGCTTCACAACACTTAGTGTACAAAATAAGTCTTATCCACGGCTTAGTGCTAACGATAAGGTTTCTCTTGGAAGGTTGAGGATTGTTACAGATTTATATCTACGTTTAGCGATTGAATGTTTCTTTTCATTATGGATAATCTATTCTTTATAGTAAAGTTTGCTACGATTATATACGAGCTAAGTTCCTTAGTCGCCACCAAAGTAGGCAGACCTATTACACTTTGCCTTTCTATTTTATGTAATGCGGGGTAGAGAAGCCTGTACGATAGCATCGTGGATCTCTTGCTCTGCACCGTCGGCCAGCGGTCGTAAAGGTGACCGCACCGTAGCGTGGTCCAGAATGCCCCTGGCAACGAGCGCGTGCTTTAACGCAATGGTGCCCTCCATGTGCGAGCCGCGATGGTAGATGTTCTTAGTGACGGGCAAGAGAGTGTCGTGAATCTTACGTGCGGCTGGGTAATCCTTGGCCTTCCCAGCCTTGATCATCTCTACAAGCAGCTCGGGCGCCACGTTGCCGTAACCGACTAAAAAGCCGTCCACGTCAAAGGCGGTGTGCAAAAGATACTCATCGTGGCAAGTCAGGATCTGCAGTTCCGGTCGCTGTTGCCGGATGTAGGGAATCTCGGTGTCCCAGCGGCGCATGTTGCGGACGCCGTTCTTCATGGCGAAAACTCCTGGCTGCGCTGATATGTCGAGCAGTGTCTGAAGGTTGTATGTCGCCTTGGTGTTATCGGGGTACTGGAATAGAATGAGCGGCAATCCCGATACTTCATAGACACGCCTGTATCGGTCCTGAGGCGCGCCCTGCTGGTATCCGAAGCGCAGCCAGCCGTGTGAGGGGTATAGGAGACCAGCGGCGGCTCCAGCTTCCCGAGCGCGTTTGGCTTCGAGGGCTGCGACCTCTGTACCCTCCTGAGTGATTCCCGCAATAATCGGTATCTTGCTATCAACGGACTTCACAAACGCCTTAATGACACCCAGTTGCTCCTCAACAGTTAGGAACGTGCCTTCACCGGCATGGCCGAGTACAACAAGGCCCTTAACCCCTGGGATGCTGCCGAGCCAGGACCCCAGTCTCTGGATGGCTGGGTAATCTACTTGGCCGTCCATGGTAAACGGGGTTATGGGGGCGGGAGTTAGGCCGCGGAGATCCAGGGATGGTAAAGCCATGGTGTGAATTCTTACTGCGAGTCGCGCTTTGAGGATTGATGCAACAGACTTATCGAGATATCTGGACTATGACCTGGTGAAGCTGAAAGATTGTGATGTAGAGAGTTTCAGTTATGACTATCTGCGTCGTCCGAGGTGTGCCTTTATAGTGATAGTTCTGTGTTGCCATCTGCACTACAGCTCGCTGTTTTCGCGTCTTGTCGCGCCTTCGTTATCGCTTCACCCCCCTCATAATAATCTCCCAACATATGGGAGAGACGGAGGTGGACTTGGACCGTTCTCTGCTGAGCATCCGGTGTGGGGGGATTGGCCCTTGGACTATAATAGGTAGCGAGTGACTAGCAATCGTCAGGCCTCGGTACGATTAAAATCAAAACTCTGGTGGTACACATTGCTTTTCCGGCTAAGTTTTCCCAGTTAACATGAGAAGCTGATACGTAGATGATGAGGTATCTTCGGCGATCAGTACCAGAGATTCCGGTATATCCGGGTTTTCCGGCATATCCGGGTTTTCCGAGAATCCGGGGAAAATCTGGGGGCATACGTATACCCGCACTAGTTCTAAGCTAGACGATCCAGACCTTCGTGAATAGCATCCCATTGTATGCAGCCAAGGCATTTCCCCAGAATCTTAACTTGACCATCTGTAGGCCTCGAAGCTGACCTATATATCAATCCTGAGCGAGCTACCCTAGGTGATACCTTCATCTCGACTTACTGGTATATCTCGCATCCATCTCAGTAGCATGCTCGATCAACACCTTTCACTTGGTTACTAGTCTTAGCTTTACTTCACAAGAACGGCAAATCATTGCTATGTCGTCCGATGACATAGTTGATCCGGCCAATGGTGGCTGTGAGGCTGAAAAATCAGAGACTCGGCACACCGAACAACGGCTTTATGCGGGTTTGAGCGAAGAGGACGTCGAGTTCATGGCGAACTATTCTATCGAAAACCAGAAAAAGGCGATTTCGAAAGTCGACGTCAGTAGAGTTATTGCAGTGGCGAAATACTATTACAGAGCACTGACCTTCATGGCAGTGGCGGCTTATCCCCGTACTTCTTCTCTTGTACCTGATCACATATCTCGATAAGACAAATATTGGTAAATGGTCTCCGTTTCATATCTAGGACGGAGAATTGACTAATCGTTTCCTAGGAAATGCACGAATCGAAGGCCTGCTTGACTCCCTCCACATGAATGGCACCCAATATAACATTGCCGTCTCCCTATTCTTTGTCCCATACATTCTGGCTGAAGTGCCATCGAACATGTTGTTAAACAAATTTAGCAGGCCATCAACATACATGGGAACACTTGTTCTCAGCTGGGGAATCGTCATGACCGTAACTGGTCTCGTGAAAGACTTTGGTGGCCTTGTTGCTGTCAGACTACTTTTAGGCCTCTTTGAGTAAGCTCTTACATTCACTTATACCTTGGTAACAAGTTGTTGACTTTACTCCCTACTCAGAGCTGGCTTCTTTCCAGGTGCCATCTTGCTTGTCTCGAAGTGGTACCTGCCAAATGAGACCCAGACACGAATCGCTTTGCTTTATTCCTCTGCCGCTTCCGGCGGAGCCTTCTCAGGCCTCCTAGCTTATGCGATCGCCAAATTAAACGGTCTTGGGGGTCTAGAAGGTTGGAGATGGGTAAGCCCCTCCATTGGCTCTTTGTGGCCGAAGCTTCAGACAAGGCCTCAACCCATTCAATTACTGACACGAGCTGTTTTCAGATCTTCATCCTCGAGGGCCTCCTCACCGTCGTTATTGGTATAACCTGCTTCTTTCTGCTCGTGGACTCGCCCACCTTGTCATCACGGTGGCTTGAACCGGACGAGATCCGTTTCCTCGAGCTCCGACAGGCTATCCGCCGAGGCCAGGATCCTGATAGTTACCACGAAAAGCACTTCGACTTGGGTGCGTTGATTCAGGTTATCAAAGACTGGAAAATGTACTTGCTCGTGCTTGGCAATTGGTCTAACGCTGTGCCAAACTATGCCTTGAAATTCACGCTACCGGCCATCATCACATCGATGGGCTTCACGTCTTCGAATGCGCAGTTACTTACAGTTCCTCCCTACGCAGCTGGTGCTATCTCTGCCTACGCCATTTCCGTTTTTGCCGATAAGTTCCACTGGCGTATGCCATTCATAGTCGGTCCGCAAACAGCCGTCATCGTCGGCTTCGTCATTCTCTTTGTCAAAGCCGCCGACATCAAGAACAATATCGCGCTGTGCTATTTTGCGGTGGTATTAGTTTGCGCAGGCTTATACCCGATTTTTCCTGGCATCAATGCCTGGAATATTGCCAACTCAGCGCCTGCGGCCAAACGAGCTGTCAGCATCGCGTATCTCGTTGCTGCAGGCAACATCGGTGGCCTTATTGGCAGCTATATCTACATCGCCGAAGAGCGACCAAGATATCCAACTGGCTATGGGACATCGCTCGGCTTCACTGCGGCGGGTCTGGTGGCTGTACTTGTACTTGAAGCGGCACTGATGGCTGCTAATAAGAGAAACGCGAAATTGACAGAGGCGGACGTACAGGAGAGGTACCCAAGTGAGCATTTAGAGAAGCTTGGAGATCGCAGCCCGCTGTTCCGGTATACTCTGTGATGAGGTTACTGATAGGTAGCTAGATTAACATGAATAATCGCAGTGGCTGGAAACGGTAAGCCAAGGGCCTCTTAACAGTGTCTCGAACTGACCTCATGGGGATGGGTACAACCATAATGTCGGTCTTCAGTAGTAATAAATAGGTAATTGATGTAGATATAGATAATCAACAGGCCCACCCAGAGGCGAAGCTAGTTACATTCTGTTCTTGAGCTGACCTACCTTACCTTCTTAACCACTGGGACTGCCTTCACGTGAGGCTGTAGGTAAGCCCAGCATAATTTGTCGAGTATAGACAATTATCTAGGTAGACAAGAGGCCATACCAGGTATTAACAGTAACTTGCTGGACGCTAAGTTCAAAGTGGCGACTCGGCTGGACGACGGAAAATACTCGGTCCGTTCACCGGAAATCATGCTAAGCTAACCCGCTCCTTGGACACATCAACCCACTCTCCCCGGATTTCCGGATAACTGGTCAGCCCCGTATGTTCTAACCTTTCCTTCTGCTGGTGTATGTATTATGTCTGAAAAATCACCTTATTCCGCTTCTTCTCGGTTTCGACACAGTCAGAAGCGCGACATAGGCACCGCTTCAATTCCAGGCAGTCAGAACCGGGAGAATGAGAAGCGGCGTAAAGTTTACAAGGCCAGCCGTGCCTGCGACACTTGCAAAGCCAAGAAGGCGAGATGTTCTGGCACCATCCCCTGCGACCGGTGCGTCTCGCGCCATCTGAAGTGTGTATATGATGCTGTGTATTCGCGTGGTCGCCCGCCTACGCCGCTACAATCGGATCGGTACGTCTGCTTTGCTCGCAACATTCGCCGGCGCTTGTTCCCATATGTTCCGCGTTGACTGAAACACCATTCTCCGAAGACAATCCTCCGTTGCCGCTGAAGAGCTTCCCATGGTGAATCCAGAGAGGCTGGAGTCAGGACAGCGGTTGGACGAAACACAAGCAGCCGGCCGCAATAGACGGCCGCCGGTCGCTGGTACGATGAATGCCACACCCGGTTCTGTGGAAAACGACGTTGCCGAGGGCGAAGGCCAATGCTCTGACCATGCAGGGCTGACATTCTTGCACCGAGCATACCGACGCCTAGCCGTGCATCAACGCCAGAGTATGAACCCGCATGTACTTTCGGGGGCAGGACTTTTGCAGCATGTAACGTGGACCGGTGACAAGCCCTTACGTCTTAGTACGTCAAGGCTCGGCGACATTGAATCACTCTCGTTCTCTTTCTCTGTGCTCAATGTCCGCACACTTGTCCTGGCTTACTTCGAAAAATGTGTCGTCACATACAGGATGTTCCATGAGCCGACGGTGCTAGGCTGGCTCAATGTGGACGCTACTTATCCTAGTGCTGCGGCCCATGCCCATGCTCAGACTGAGGCCCATCGGTTATTTCCACTGTCGTTTGCCCTCAGCAATGCTAAAACCGCTATCTTGCTAACCCTCATGGCGATCACAGCTCTGCGCGCAGAGAAGATCAAGAACAGGTTCGACTGTGTCTGGGACGAAGAGCAGGTTCTCCCGCAGACGGACCATTACTTCCAACTTGCTTCAACCTTCATCGACTCCGAGGTTGGCCCTGCGACGCTGGAGTCCGCACAAGCAAGATTAATCCAAGTTCTTTATCTACTACAAACGGCGCGCATGAATCGCGCGTGGTATCAGCTTGGTACTGCTTACCAGGTTCTTGCGGCACTGGGATTACATCGAAAGCAAAATAATCGGAGACAGGAGGGTACCAATAGCCGTGTCAATACCTATAGTGCCTCGATGTCCGTACTGCCGAATGATTATGTCGCCTTGCAATGCCAACTGCGCACCTTCTGGGTGGCATACTCGATAGATGTATACATGAGTGTCGTACTCGGCCGTCCGCGGTACTTCCACGATGACGACATAAATCAGATATTCCCTGAGCCCATCAATGACGAACATATCATGCCAATCGGGCCTCTTGATGAGCTTAGGAATCCGAGTATCATCTCTAAGGGCAATAAGAGCGATAGAAACTCGGATAATGCTGGAAATTTCGATCTATTCATCTCTGTTGGGACACACGTGGAAAGCAATATGGAATCGATGATCGCGCACGCGCAACTCTCACACATCATCAGCGAGATATCTCGGGCGGTGTATAGTCTCAAACCTCTGTCCAGAAAGGAGCGCCTTGAGGCCGCACGCCATTGCGGACAGAGCTTGCATGCCTGGCGAGCTGGTCTGGCTACCCATCTCAAGTCCATTCATCCCTCAAGTTTAATCCCGAGCCTACGACGGCAAGCCTTCGCATTGCAGCTCGCGTACTGTCACGCGGTTATTCATGCGAACCAGCCCTTTCTCCTTAGTACTGACGATATAGTCGAGGAGCACACAATACCAACCCAGGGGACCCTAGAAGACTATGCCCATGCCGCGAACGAAAGCGTCATCGAGTGTATCTCGGCAGCACGCACTGCACTTCACATCATAGAAACCATGGCATCGGATACGTCCGTTGTGAATGCTTTATGGTGGATGCCATACGTGTTATTTTGCGCTTTGACAGTCGTGTATGTGTGGAAAATAGAGCAGAACGCCAGACGCAACGTGGTCGGTCACGACAGTACCAACGATCGCTGTGATGAGTTTCGCAGCGTGGGGGATTCGGAAGACAATGTTCAGAACATCCTCGCCCTGGCAGAAAGATGCCACCTCCTCCTCTCACGTGACTTCCGGGCTAGTACTGACGATTCGTCTTTCCCATCCCAGATGGCGGACTCACCGAGTCGGAGGTATAGTATTATTCTTGAAGAGCTACGACTGGAGGCGCGAAAACATAGCGCCGAAGATGCGTCTTTCAGTCCCCAGCCTCCGGTGCCATTATGCACTCCGAATTCCACGATTGCCGTCACTCCAATGCCACGGCATCAGCAGAATATGATAATAGGACAAGCCTTGGTTCAAGACCAGGATAATGTGTTGAACGTCCCTATTCAGACAACCTCAAACGACAGTGGAGATATGTACAGCGTGAGTGGTCAGGATGCGGCCGCGACAGCCTTGCCACCCATGTCTTTCCAGGAGTGGCAGACATCAGATTGGCTGGGGTTAGATGCCTCAGTGAGTCACCCACTATCCCTGTTCCTTCAATTTGTTATCCGTTAACCCTTCACTCCACCCACGCGGTGTGGGTACAATCGACGAGTATCCCTGAATGATTGACGTCAGGCATATGATGAAAGTGGCGATCGTGGGTAGCTAACATATGGTCAAAATCCACTGTAGGCGTTTGGTCTCTATTTCGATCCGAACACCACTTTCGGCAACTCTAACTGAACACCTCACATTCGTATTAATTACATTAATGTAGAGTTTAAATTGCCGTACGTCATCTCAAATTTGTTAGTAACGCTATCCACACCTAATATGTCCGTCATGGATGCTAGTGTGTCATCCATCACTCACAGCTTGCAGCCGTTATGCTTGTACAGCAGCCCCGTTCTACGCCTTGTGAAGAGAGATAATTAACTAGTTTTTTGCCGTACTTCGGTAATAGTTTATAAATGCGTTATCCATGTTCACTTTTTAACAGGATGGGACGTGATAGGACATATAGGGGAACAAACGGTCTTGCACTTATCATATTTGTAACGGACCCGACATACATCACCTAAGAGGTATGAGCGGCACGTTAGTCTTGGCGTCTTGATTTGCAGGTAACAATAGGAGTTATTAGCGGGTTGTCCGTTAGGGAGGTTTGCTGGTACTCCCACCACTATACAGAGATAGAAGTCTGAATAGTAGTCGATTAATAAATGTATTGATTGTTGGTAAGACTAAGTTGATAGCTAAGGAACAAGAGTAAACGAGTGACTAGATATAAAAATTTATGAGATTATATAGATATAGGAAATAAGCGTATCCTTCCCTCCAAACTGTTGTGTTGGTTCCTGGAAGGAACAGTTGGATCACTGTGAGCTAGTGAGCCGTCACGTGACCCGAGCTTCATTGGCAGGTGAGCGTGAGAAGAAGAGAAAGTATTGGGCCACTCTTCGGGCCGCCTTAGGACCTATTCATAACAATATTATTGCGACTTGCGAGGCAGAAAGGTATAACGAACCCTCGTAGTGTGGGGTCGTACGGTTAGCTACAACTAAAGTACGGCTTACTACTTCAAGGAATCGTTAAAGCTTAAGCCTTGGGTTGTTATTTTATTTTAATAAATCGTAGTATAAATTATGCAATTATTTTTACAAAAATTGCTAAGCAAAGTATTATTTTTATTTTAAAAATTAAATATAAATTTAAATTAAATAATAAAGTAAAAATTAATTAAATTAATAATATAAAAAATATTTATTTATATTATTATAAACAGTATAACCGACCGGATAAAAAACCAAGGGGTAACTAAAAACGGTCGAGCGCAAAGTAACGCGAGGGAAAAAAGCCTTAAAAAGCGCAATTACGTGATAAATTTATATAGCTTAAAAAAATTAATTAATTAAAAAGCTATAAACTTTATAAACTATAGCTTAAAAAAACTTAAAAAAAATTTATATATAAAAAAATAAATAAATTATTAAAAATTATAAAAAATTTATAAAAAAATAAAAAAAATTATTTATATAATAATAAATTTTTTTTATATAATTAATTTATTTTTATTTTATTATTTAATTTAAATTTAAATTAAATTTTTAAAATAAAAATAATATTTTACTTAATAATATTTAAATAATAATTATTAATAAAAAAAATAAACGGGTAATAAAAAATATATATTTAAAGTAAAAAAAGTTTATAGTTTAATTACCTAAATAAATAAATTATAAATAATTATATGCAAGCGCACAAGTTATATTATATAATAATTATATAACAGTTGTTTTAACGGGGTTAAATAAGTTAATTTTTAAGTGCTTTATTAATTATATAATTAATATTAAATATTTTATATAAATAAACAAATAAATAATTAAAGCTTAATTATAATAAACCTTAAGTTTATATAAGTGTGGTATAATTAAAGCACGCCGTATAAATTTGTGCCAAATAATAATTAAAAAAATTATCGTAACGTTAGGTAAAAATTACACTAAAATTATCAAAAATAATTTTATATAATTATTTTAAAAAATTACTATATGCTTAAATTAAATTATAAAATAAAAATTAACTAAATATATAAAAAAATTTATTATTATTATATAAACCGTTTTTTTTACTTAAATATTTATTGTTTTGTTTGTTTTATAAAGTAATAAAAACATTTTGCTTTTATTTTTTTATAAAATATTTTGTTTTATATATTTTATAGATTTTTTAAAGCATTTTGCTTTATAGTTTTTATAAAGCTGCACATTATATAATTATATTTATGCCTGTGGCTTTTTTTTTTTAGTCGGCTTTATGCTTTTTATTAAGTTTTTTTTGGTTATTTTAGTTTTTTAACAAGTTGCTCGCTGTTAATCCGTAATATTATTTTTTTATTTTTTAAGTTTATTGTTCGCAATAAATATTAATATTTTTTTTTATAAACTTATAAATATTTTTTTTTTTTTTGCTTATAGTTTATTGTTAATATAGCAAATTAAATTTTAAAACTAGTTTATTTTATTTTTACAAAATATTATTAAGCTATTTTTTTTGCAATTAAAATTTTTAGCTATAAAATTATATTTTAGTTTTAATGCTTTAATAAAAGCTTTTTTTATAAAATATTAAATAATATTAATTGTTATAAAAATTATGTTTTTATAAATTTATTATATAACATTATTTCCGAATATTAATATTTATAAACGCGCAAACAAAAAATTTTCAATAAGCTTTAAAAAATAAATCGCCGGGCCTAAAAATTTTTAGCCCGTTTTATTTATTTTAACCGATAAATTAAATTTTTTTATAAAAAAAATATTAAAATAGCTTAATATAATTTTTAAAATATAAACAAATTAAAAACGTAAAAACGTTTAAAAAAAAAAAACAGCGCAAATTAAAAAAAAAGCAAATTTAATTAGCTATTTTTATTAATTTTTTTAATATTAACTAAAACGCTTTTAATTTTTTTTTTTAGTTAATTTTGTTTTTTTAGCAATAATTAATTAAAATATTAATAATAAAATTAATTAATTATTTTTATTGCGTTTTTTAAATTTTTTTTAAATTTTTATATAGTTTTTTTATATAAATATTTTTTTTATTTAACTAAATATTTATAAATTTTTTTATTTTAATATAAATTTAATATTTTTTTAATATTATATATATTTTTATTTAGTTTAATTTTTAATTTTATTTATAGTTTAGCATTTTTAAATATTAATTTTAACAAAAAAATATAAAATATTAATTATATTTTAATTTTTTTAAATAATTTAAATTAATAATTTATTTTTAAAATAATTTTTTTTACTTTAAAAAGTTTAATTTGTTTAAAATTAAATTTATTATTTAGTTGCTTAATTTTAATATTGCGTTTTAAAAAATATTTTTTTTTAAAGTTAATTTTAATAATTTATGCTTGTTATAATATATTTTTATGCAGTTTTATAAAAATATTAGTTTATTTTATAATTTTTGCTATAAATTAATAATTTTTTTTACCTGTATTTTTGCATTAAATATAAAAATTTTTTAAATTACCGTTTTAAATTTTTTTAAGTTAAATTTATAATTTGCTTTAAATAATAATATTTTTATTAATTTATTATTAAAATTATTATATATATATTTTACTTTTAACAATAATTTAATTTAGTTGTTTTACTATTTATTAAAATAGCAGCAAAAATATTCTTTTAAAGTTTAATTTAATCGTTTTATTTGTTTATTTATTTATAAATAATAAACCGTAAATATATAATATTTAATTTTTAATATTTTTATTAACAATTAATAAAATTTAAAAGCTATAATTATTTTTTTATTTGTAATTATTTTTTTTAAAATTTTATATTTATTAAAAATATATTAAATTATTATATAAACTAAATTTTTTGCTATATTTAATTTTAAATATAATATAAAATATTTGTATTTTATAAATTTTTTTATTACAATTAGTATTAAATTATATAATATTTTTATTATTAATTTTTTTAATTTAAATAGCTTAATAATAAAATTAAACGTAATAAATTTTTAAATTTTATTAAATATTTTTTTAAGTTATAATAATTTATATAGTTTATATTACGGTGCTTTATTTTTTTTGTATAAATTATATTTTTTATTTTTTTTTAATAAAATGCTTAATTTTTAATTTTTTAAATAATTTTAAATATTTTTTAATATTTCGCCAATAAATATTTGTAAATTAATCCGATAAACTTTTTTTTTAACTTTAGTAATATTTATATTTTATTTTTATAATATAATAAATTTATAGCGGTATTATATTTTAGTTTTTTTATATTAAATTAATTAATATTATTGTAATAATATTTAATTATAATAATTGCTAATATTTTTTGCTTAAATAATTTATAATTTATTTATATTATAGCTAATATCGTTAATTTTTATTTTATTTTTTTAAAAAATATTTAATTTTTTTTTTTTTAATAATTATTTTGTTAGCTTAAAATATTTGCTTTAACATTTTTTTTTTAATATAAACAATAATAAAATTAAATTGCGAAAAAAAATTTTGCTTATTTAATTTATTGTTTATTTAATATTTTTAATGTTATAAATATTATAAAGTTTTTATAGTTAAAATATATTATTATTAATTTTTTCGGTTTATATAAATAATATTTTTATTTTTTAAATGTTTAAATAATAGCTATAAGCTTTTTATTTAGTAGCATATATTATACTGCTAGTTTTAAAAAAAATTTTAAAAAAAAAGCTATTAAATATAATTTTTTATTATTATTTTGTTAACTTAATTGTTTGCTTTTTGCCGTTTTGCAAACGTTATTTTTTATTTTAAATTTTTTATTAAAACTAAATAATTTTAAAATTAAATCGCTTATAATTAAAAATTTAATTTTGTTAAAAATTTTTTGTTTTTTGTTTTTTTACTTAAAAATTAAATTTTTTTTTATTAAATTTATAAAAAATTTTATATATTTATTAAAATTTTTAATAAATTTTTAAATATAATTTATAAATTTTATAAATATTTTTATATTATTTGTTAATTTAAATATAAGCTAATTTTTTAATGCTAAAATTTTAAAATTTTAAATTTATATTTTTTTATAATTATTGTAAATTTAAAAAAATTAATTTTTTGCGTATAAAATTTGCTTTTTTTAAGGTTTATTTTAAATTTTATATTTTGCAATGCTTTAAATATTTTTTTTATATATTTTTGGTATTTTTTAAGCGTTTTTAAATATATTATTATAAATATATCGATAAATTTTTATATTGCGTTTGTAATTTATATTTAAAATATTGCTAATATATTAATAAATTTAAATAGCATTATTAAATATTTAAATAATTTTTTAAGCGTTTTAAATGTTATTTTTTATTTAATATTTAGCGTTATTTTTATTTAATAATATGCGTTAAGCAAATTAAATGCTATAAATTATTTTGCTTGCGTTAATTTGTTTTTTATATCGTTAATTTTAAGCAATAATTTTACAAATTTAATTGTTTTAAAATTTACGTTTTTATAGTTTATATAAAATTTTTATTATTGCTTGCTGTTTTTTTAAAGCTTTTTTAGCATTTATAGTATTAATAATTATGCTAATAACGTTAAATGCTATATAAATTTTTTTGCTAAATTCTTTTTAATATATTTATTTAGCTTTTATAGCTATTTTTAATTTATATAATATAATAAAATTTTTTTTAATATTGTTTTTTTTTAAATAAAATTTAATAATTTTATATTTTATGCTTTAATAAATAATTATATGTTTTATTAAATATATTGCCGTAATTTTTATATTTTAATAATATTTTGCTATTAAATATTAATTTAAAATTTTTAGTTATAATATATATTTATATATATTGCTTTATAAAATTATTTAATGTTTATAATAAAACCCTTTTAAAAATTAACTTTTTTTAGCATATTTTATTAAAATTAATTAATTTTTTAGTTTATTTTAAAATTGCTTTTTTGCAATTAAAATATTTTTAAAATAATATTATACCTTAATATTTTTGTAATATTAAGCGTAAGTTTTTTTTTATGTTTTAAAATATTCAAAAAAAATGCTGCAGTTTTTTTTAAAACTATTTTGTTATCGTATGTAATTAAACTTTTATTAACGATTATAAATAAATAAAAATCGTTTTTAAATTTTGTTAATATATTTAACCGCTTAATAATTCGTAAAAAAATAAAACTTATTTAAGTTTTTATATTTATAAACATTTATAGCTTATTTTTTTAATATATTAAATCGATTTTAATATATTTACTTTTGTTAGCTGTTATAGCATAAAATATTTTTAGCTTTTAAGTTAATTATTAATTTATTATAACTATTTTTAGTTATTCTTTAATTTTTTAATTATTTTTATACATATTAACATTTTATTTTTTTGTTATTAAATTTTAATTGTTTTAATTAATACTAAAAATTATATAATCGTAATTTTTTTACCATAATATTTTAATATTATTTATTTTACAAATTTAAAATTTGTTTTAATAGTTTTTTTTTTAAATATAAATTAATTTTATTTAATTTATAATACGCGTTTTTTAAGCTTTTATAATTTTGTAATTTTTATTTAAACATATATTTTATATGCGTTATTATAACACTTTGTTTAGTTTATAATTTATAATATATATTTTATTAGCTTTTATAAATTTATTTTAAATATTGCAAATTTATTTTAATTTTAGTAAATAATTATTATTTTTTTATATCGTTTTTATAATAAAATTGCTATAATGCGTTATTATTTATTTGCTTTAAAAATTATATATATTTAAATTTTTTTTAAATATATATTAAATATTAATAAATTATATAATTTATTTAAAAAATATTTTTATATTGCTTGTTTTTTAGTTGCAACTTTTTTAGCTTTTTATATTGCATAGTTTTGTTATAATAATATTTTTCGGCAATTAATTATATTGCTTTGCTTAAATCTTTACTAATTTTTATTTTAGCTTTTACGGTAAAAATATTATTATATATTTATATATTTTTTAAAAATGTTTATATTTTATAGTTAAATATAATTTTAAAAATATTTACGTTTGCATTTTTTGCTTTTTATATTTAGCGTTTACGTTTTATTAATTTTTTACGCTAAATATATTTTTGCTATATAAATTTTGCTATAGCATTTTTTATTTATTTTTATTTAATTTAATAATTATATTGCTAAAACGTATAATTTTATTTTTTTAAATATTTATTATTTTTAAATTAATTTAATTTTTTAATTAGTTTTTTATTTCGCAAAATTGCAAATGTTTTGTTAATTTTTATACCATTTTTAATTAATTTTAGTTTTTTATAATTATTGTTTTTTTTATATTTATTTATTTTGCGTAGCTATTATATTTTTTAAAGTTAATTATATTGCAAGTAAACTTGTTGTGCTTTACTTGTTTTAATTGTTTTGTCGCTAAATATATTAAATATATTTGTTTTTTTTTTATATATATTGCAATTAAATATATTTTTAACATATTATTGCTAATTTAAAATTTATTAATTGTTAATCTGTAGCATCGCAATTATTATTGCAAAAATTTGCTTAAATTTTTTAAATTTTTGTTTTTTTTTAAGTTTTTCATAATTTTTAGCGTAATATTTTTTTTAATTATAATTATAACATTTAATTTTGCTTAAATTTTATTTTTTAATAATTGCATTTAATTTTATTAATTTTAAGTAAATTTTAATTACCGTTAATTTTTAAGCTTTTTTTTTTAACGTTTAATATTTAATTGTTTTAATTTCGTTAAAATTTTTAAAGTTGCTATTTATATAAACAATTATTAATTTTAATTATTTTCGCAATAAATCTTTTTAAATTGCTTTTTTTTTATTTTAATATAATTTATTTTAAACTTTAATTTTAAATTTATTAAAAACAATCGTTATTATTATATTATTGTTAGTTTATTTAATTTTTGCATATTATTTGCAAAATTTTATTATATATTTATATGCCGCTTTAGTTTAAGTTAAAATTATTAGCTTTTGTTTAGCTTGTTTAACTTTTTTTAAATTTTTATATATATTAGTTATTATTTTTTTAAACTTTTTATATATGCTAAAAATATTGTTAATTTCAATGCAGTAATTATTTTTATTAAAATCTTTTAAATAATTATTTATAATAAATTAAAATTATTTTAACGCGTTGCTTATAAAATATCCCGCAACTATTATTACTTTTTTTACGTCCGTAATAAAATTTAATTTATAATATTGCAAATATATTTTAACGTAAATTAAAAATCCTGTTAATTAACTTTGCAAACTATTAAACTTTTTTAGCTTAACCAGCTTAAAAAACTTAAATTTAAAAATATTAATTAATTAATTTCCAAGCTGTTTGTTTTAATATTTTAATCGTTAGATTTTTTTTTGTAGCTCGTTAAATAAATGTTATATTATCGCAAATATTAAATTTAATTGTTCCGTTAAAGCTATAATAATTTTTTAATCGTTTTAAACACGAATTTAATAATAATTTAAAATATAACAAACTTCAAGTTTATATAAGCGTAATATAATTAAAACACCCTGTATAAATTTGTGCTAAATAATAACTAAAAAAAATTATCGTAATATTAAATAAAAATCACACTAAAGCTATTAAAAATACTTTTATACAATTATTTTAAAAAGTTGCTATATTTAAATTAAATTGTAAAATAAAAATTAACTAAATATATAAAAAAACTTATTATTATAATATAAACCGTTTTTTTTTACTTAAATATTTGTTGCTTTATTTGCTTTATAAAGCAATAAAAATATTTTGCTTTTATTTTTTTATAAAGCACTTTGCTTTATATACTTTACAAATTTTTTAAAGTACTTTGCTTTATGATTTTTATAAAGCCGCGTATTATATAATTATATTTATGCCCGTAGCTTTTTCCTCTAGTTAGCTTTGTGCTTTTTATTAAGTTTTCTTTAGTTACTCTGGTTTTTTAACAAGCCGCCCGGTGTTAATCTATAATATTAATTGCTTTATAATATTTAATTATAAAATAAGTTTTATTTTTAAGATTATATTAATAATGAAATCTTGAAAAAATTAAAAATTATTATATATATTAAATGTTATTTATTTTCTAATTTTATTATATTTAAATTTTTAAACTTAAAATTAAAATAAAATTTAAAATAAATAAAAAAACTATGTTAAATATAAATAATAAACGCTAAAAATATTATAATTCCGATTTAAATTTTAAGGAAAAAAGCTTTAAATTTTTTTATATTATAGCTTATTAAGCTAAAAAATATAATAAAAACTTTATCGCTTAAATACTTTAAAAAAGCAAGGTAATAAAAGCTTTTTTTTTAATATAAACCTTAGTGCAATAAAATTAGCATTTTTATTGTAAAAACTAAGGTTATTTATAATAAACCTTTTACACCAAAGTATAATAAAACCGTTAAAGGTTTTTAATTTACAAATAACGTTAAAAAACTGCGGCAAATATTTATTAAAAAATTTAAATATATTTTTATTGCTATATATTAAAAAAATTATATAGCAAATAAATATATTAATATATAATAATTTAAATTTTTATATATAAATTATATAAAAAGTTTATAAAATAACAAAAATAATTAAAATAAAAAATTATAAAATTATATAAATAAAAAAAATAATAATAAATAAAACTATTGCATTATATTAATATACTTTAAATTTAATAAATTTATAAATTTATAATTAAAAAAATCTAAAGATTTATATTATATAATTAAAAAATTTTAAAGTTTATTTAATAGCAAAAAGCTTTTTTTTTATTAAGTTTAATTTATAACTAAAAAAATAATAAATATATAATATTATTTTTTTTTTTTTTTATATTTTAAAAATAAAACTTTTTTTAATAAATATTACTTTTTTTATATTATATTAAATTAAATTTAAATTAATAAAAAACTAAACTTATTTATATAAAATATATTTAATAATTTAGTATTAAAATTTTATTACGAGCGTATATATTAGTGCCAGGGTGGGCTAAGGTGGCGGCTTAATACTTTGCACCCGGGGTTATTTTTTGATTTATATGCAAAATCACGTTACGTTTTACCTGGCTTACTGGCTTACGGTGATTTAAATTCACTAGTTTACGGTAATTTAAGCTTATTAATTTATAATGATTTAATAATTATTATATAATTTTTTTAAGTTTTTTATATTTATATAAATTTATATTTTTTAATATTTAATTATTTATTTAATTTTATTTTATAGCTATTAATTTTATATTTTTAATTTATATATATTAAAATAATTATTATTTAATGCATTTTATAATTATATAATGGTAAAAATATTTATAATCTTTTTTAATAAATTAATTGCTTAATTTTTATTATCACTTGCAAATTAAAAACTCCCGACTAATTTTTTATATTATGCTATAAACGGTTTATAACATTTTAATAGCTTTTTAATTAATTAAATTTAGCAACAAAAAAAATACCGGTATTAAAAAAACCTAGTAATTAAAAAATTACAAATAAAATTTAAAAAACATATATTTAACGGATATTTAAAAGCAAATAAAAATAAACTAAAAACTTTAAACTTTTTTAAAAACTAAAAATAAATTAATTAAATAAATTATAAGCTTAAAAAATAAAGTTAAACTAAAAAAAACATTTTAATTAAAAATATAATTAAAATATAAAAAAATAACAGTAATAACAAATTAAAATTAAGCAATAAAAACAAAGTTTTATAAATTTTAAACAATTTTAGAAAAAAAAACAGTTTTACCGCTATTAATTTTAAAACTATTAATATTAATTTTTTTTTGCTAATATAAATTATTATATTTGCAATATTAAAGCTAGCTATATAAATAACTATTATATTATTTTTATTATTAATTTAAAAAATATTAATAACGTTAATAATAAATTAAGTTGTAATTTTATTAATTATTTAAATAGCTTTAATAATATAAAAAAAAATTAAATTATATAAAAGCTTATTGTTTAAACAATAGCAACGGTTTTATAGCATTTTTAATTTTAATATTAACAGTATTAAAAAAAAATATATTAAGATTATTTTTAGCAGTAATTTAATTAATAATAACTGTTAAACTATTAACTAAAAAAAAAGCTAAAAAAAAAATTTTTATTGTTTTTATATTAATTAAAGTTAATAATTATATTAAAACTATTAAATATAAAAAAAATTAAATTTATAAATATAAATATATTTTTTATTTATATATAATTTTGTTTAAAATAATTTTTAATAATAATTATATTTTAAGTTTTAGCGAAAAAAATATATAAATAGTTTTAACTAATTTTTAAAAACTTTTTTAAAATTAATAGTAAAAAAAATCTTAAAAACAAAAATAAAAAAATCTTAAAAACAAAAACCAAAAAATATTTAAAAATTATAACAAATTTAAAAAACAAATAAAAATATTGTTTAAAAATATAAAAAAAATAAAATATATTAAAAATTATATATATTAAATTATATTATAAAGTTTAAATAATTAATAAAATTTTAAAATTATTTAAATAATTTTATATTATTTATTTTATAAAAAATTTAAAATTAAAAAATTAAAAAAACTAAAAAAATATATTTATATAGTAATTATAATTAATCAATAATTTTTTAATTAATATTTTTTAAAAAAACTTTAAAAAAACTAAAAATTTTAAAAACAATAAAAAGGAAAAAATAAAAAAAATAAATATAATTTAAAAACAATTTTTTAAAAATATATTATAAATTAAATATTTTAATTATAAATATAAAAAATCTTTTAAAGCAAATTATTAATTTGTAAAAACAATAAAAAAAAAAAAAAAAACTTTTTTTTTAAAAAAAAAATTAAATATAATATTGTAATTATTTATTAAAAAATAATTTTATATTAAAAGCACCAATGTTTACTTTGTAAAAATTTTAAAAATATATATATAAATATTATTTAAAATTATATTAATTATTAAAATTAATTAAATAAAAATATATTTGCTATAATAATAACAACTGCAAATTATATTTAAAAAAATAATTTTAAACTACGCTAAAATAAAGCTATTTATAAATTTTTATATCAAAAGTTAAATAAAAAACCCAATTATTTATAGCATTAAATAAATAAAAATAATATTAAATTTTATTTAATAAATAATTTAAGCAAAAATATAAAAAAAAAAAGTTTATATAATTATAAAAATATTTTTTTATTAAAAAATTATATAAAAAATATGCTAAATATATTTAAATATTATATAAAATAAAATAATTATAGCGTTAATATATATATATTATATAGCGGTTATTTATAAACTATATAAATAAATGTTTTTATTTTTACTAAGTTAAAAATAAATAATTAATAAATATAAATTATATTATTATATTTTTAACACTTTAAAAAATTTAAAAAATAATTTATAAATATATAAAAAATATTTATATATTTAAATTATTAAAAAAATAATAATATAAAAAAATTTATATTATAAAAAAACTTATTATAATTTTTAATTAAATTTTTTTAGTAAAGTTTAAAAATATATTATATTTTAATAAAAAAAATAAAAAAAATATATAAATAATTTTTGCATTAAATATACGATTAAAAAAGCAAAAATATAAAAGTTTTTAAAAATAAAAAAGCAAATATTAAAAAATAAATTAAATTTTTACTATAAAAATAATAAATAATTAAAAAAACTAAAGCTTTAAAAATTTAGTATAAATAATAAAATTAACTAAAAATATAAATTAAATATAATAAAAAAATATATAATATATTAATTAAGAAAATAAAATTTTTTTTTATAAAATTATTATATTTAATAAAAAAAACTTTAATTATTATAAATATTAAATATTTAAAAAATAAAACTTTGTAATATATTTATTAAAAAATATAAAAAATAAATTATATTAAATATTACTAATATTTTTAATTATAATATTATTTTTAAAATATTATAATTAAAAGAAAATATAAATATAAAATATATAAAGAATTAAATAAAATTAATAATAATGTTTTTAAAAAATATATAAAATTTAAAAAAAATTTTCAAAAAATTATAAAAATATAAACTATAAAATTTATTATATAAATTTTTATAAAGCTAAAATTTTATATAAATATATTTTAATAAAAATTTTAAAAAAAATTTATTTGCAAATTAATTTTGTTACTAAAATATTATATAATAATAATATTAAAAATTAAAAATAATAAATTATAATTAAATAAAAAAAAATTTAAAATTTTAAATAATTATAAATTTTAAATTTTTAAATAAATTAACAATATTAAATGAATATTTATTTATTTTATTTATAACTATATAAAAAATATTAACAAAGTTAAATAATTTATAATAATAAATATATTAAATAAAATATTATGTTATTTATATAGCATAAAAAAATAAAAATATAAAAATATAAATAATTTATTATGCTAGAAAGATTATATAATATATATGTTAATTTTTAATATATAATAATATTAATTTTTATAAACTATATTAATAACTTTATATTTATATATTTAAACATATTGAAAAAATATAAAAAAAATATAAAATTAATTTTTAAAGCTTTATAAAAAGTTAAATTACAATTAAACATTAAAAAATATAAATAATATATATAAAAAGTTAATTTTTTAAAATATATAATTAGTTTAAAAAATATTAATTTAAAAACTTAAAATTAATATAATATATAATTGAAAGATTTTAATTTAAATATAATTATAAATATTTAATAACTTTTAAAAAACTTTTAATTATATTTAAATATTAATTAAAAATTTTAGTAAATTTCCTAAATATTTAATAAAATATATAATAAAAAAATAAACAAATACATTTTTAATATTAAAAAAAGCCTAAAATATTTTTAAATATTTAAAATTTTAAATTATATTAAATTTAATAATATAATTATTAAAGGGTTTTAAAAAACACTTAAAATAAATATATTAAATAATATAATTTCAAAAATATTTAAACAATTAAAAAATGTTATACTTTAATATTATATATATAATAAAAAATTATTTATAATTATTATAACATTAAAAAAATAAAAAGTATTTTTTATAAAAATAATAAAGTTTATTAAAATTTATTTTTATTATAAAAATTTAATATAATTTATAATACTTTACAAAATTAATAAAAATATAAATATTAAATAATTTTTTTATTTAAATTTAATTTTAAAATTTGCTATATTAAAAAAAAAAATTTAAACAAATATTTTTAGCTAAAAACAAATAAAAAAATTTAAAGTAATAAAATAAAACATTTAAATAATATATTTTTAATTAAATAAAATTTTTATATTTAAAATAATTTTTAAAGTTTTTTAAACAAATTAAATTTAACAAATTTAAAAAGTTTGCACTAATAAAAAACAAGTAAAAATATAAAAATAAAAAAAATTAAATATAAATAAACTTATATATTAAAAAGAAATTTATTTATTAAAGAAATTACAAAATAAATTTGTTAAAATTTTTTTATAAATATTTGTTATATAAATATTAAAAAATTGCAAAAATAATTATATAATTATAATAAAAATATAATTTTTTAACATTTATTATAAAAAACTGTAATATTTACAATAAAGCTAAAATTACATAATATATTATTATTTAAAATTTTATTATAAAATTGTTTTAATTTATTAACTTAGTAATAAAAATATAATATAATAAAATATAAATTATAATTAATAAATTTATAAAATATAAATATTTTTATTATTTAATAAAATATTACCGCTAAATAACTAGTATATATTTTTATTTACTAATATTTAAATAAATATACATAATTTAAAAAAATAATTTTTAATTAAAATAAATTATTTTTATTAAAATTTAAAACTAGCTTTTTTAAATTAATAAAAATAAAACTTAAGTTTTTTACTGCTTATTATTTTTTAATTAATAAATAAAAAAAATTAAATTAAAAAATTAAATATTATTTTAAAAGGTATATTAGTTATTTATAAAATAATTAAATAAAGTTATAATTTATAGCATAAATTATATATAAAATATTTATTAACAAAAATATAAACGTATTATTTTATAAAGTTATATATAAATAACAAATAAATATTAAAAAATTAAAACAGTTATTTATTAATGCATTTACTATTTTAATTATAGCATTACAAATTAAAATTATTGCAATTAAAATTAAAATAATTTACTTTAAACTATAATTTTAACTTTAATTTTTATTAATATATATTAAAATATTAAAAAAAAAAAAATTAAAAAATTAATTTTAGGAAAAAAAAACCAAGTTTATTTATTATAATAAAAATAAAACATAATTTAAAAATATTATAAATTAAAACAAAATAATTAAGCAATAAATTAAACTTTATAAAATTTAATTTTTTAAAAATTAAAAAAATTATTTTATTTTTATATTTTTATATTTAAAATAATTTTTATTAATATATTTATTAAAATATAATAAAAAATAAAACTAAATTAAATTTTTATTAAAATAATAACAAATTTAAATATTTAATAAAATAATAAAAATATTTATATATAAATAATTTTTAAAAACTTAAACAATATTTAAAAAATACCGCAATAATTATAAATTAATATTATTGCTAACATTTTAATTCATTAAAATTAAAAATAAACAATTATTTTTATAAATAATATTTAAAAACTTTTAATTAAAATTTAATAACGTAGCTTATATTATTTAGGCTTTTTTATATTATGTTTTTTTTAGCAAAAATTTATTATGTTTTAAAAAATTTTTATTTTATTTAATTTATTTAATAATTAAAGCTTATAATCAATTATTTTAATTAGTAATTTTATTTATAGTTTAAACATTATTATATTTTTTAAGTTGGTGTTTTTACTAGCTAGCTACGAAATGTTGTTTATAAAACGTTGTTTATAAAACGCCGTTTTAAAGATAAAGTTTTAAGAGATATCGTTTTATTAGCTTAATATTTGCCGGCGGCCGAAAAAAAAACAACGTTTATATTGTTAAGCTATTATATATATAAAAAACACTATTTTATTAAAACCGTTATAATATATTAAGTGCTTAATATAAAATAATTTTATTTTTAGTAATTTTTTTTAGCGATGTTAACTTAAACTAAACGATTATTGTTTATAAAAGGTTTAAATATCGCGGCTTTGCTGCAAAAAAATGTCGGTAAAAATATAATTATTGGTAAATTTGTATTTAAGCATATAAAATAATAAAATTTTGTTATGCGTTATATTTTTTTAACGCTTGTTTGCAAACATAGTTTTAAATGCAGTGGTATTTTTTTAACGCTTGTTCGCGGACACGGTTTTAAATGCAATGCTTTTTTTATGCTTGCTTTTTAATGTTAACAGGTTTGCCGCTTTTGTTATATTAATAAATTTATTACAAAATTTAGTAAATTGATCGAATATAAACGACAATAGTGAGTTAGCAATTGCAAAATATTTGTTTACGCAAAGTTTAGTTATAAAAAATTTATTATAATATTTGGTAATTGCGGCGGCTATTTTTTTGTTTACGATAATATTAATTGCTTAATAAAGTTTTTTATGCAAGTTTTAAAACAGGTTTTTTGTAGCTGCTATAAATTTATTAATTTTTGCCGACAATTTGCTAATATTAATATATACGGAAATAGCATAAGCTAAAGCGTAGTTAATTTTATGCTAAATATATTTTAAATCAAAAACGTTATCGAAAACTAATTTTTAATTAATTAGCTGCTTAAAAATATTGTTAACATTAATTTTTAAGTTATTGTTGTTTTTAAAAGCTTGTTGTATTTTATATGCAATATAGTTGGTTTTTAGAATTTTTTGCACTGTAAAACGTAGCTTATTATATATAATAAATGTTGCGAAAACTATATTTAATTGGTAAACTTTAATTTGTTAAAACAAATGTTAAAAAATTTAGCTTTAAATAGCAGCAAAAATATAATTATAACCGGCAGGTTTAAAGCTATCGATAAAATTAATAAAAATTTTGGCACAAATTAAAAAATTTCTGTAAATTTATTTATATTTTTAATTATCGGAATTTGTAATAATATTATTTGTAGCATAGCGAGTGTGCGGAATATCAGCTAATAAATTGTTGTTGCTAGCGTTTTCGTCGCTTTTGTTTATATTAGTTTTGTTTTTATTGCTTTTATTATTGTTATTTTTAATAATAATAGCATCAGCTTAAAAATTAATAGCTAAAAAAATATTGTTGCGCAAATAAATTTTGGCATTTTTTGTCGCAAAAAAATTTGTGGCAAAATAAACGCTATTTTGCGATATAATTTTTAAAGCGAAAAAATGCTTTGTAGCAAAAAAATTTTTTGTAACAAAAAGATTTTTTGTAGCAAAAAGATTTTTTATAGCAGAGAAATTTTTCGTAAAAAAAGTGGTTTTTATAGCAAAAATAGTGTTAAAACGAGCGTTAGCGGTATAGTATTAATATTAATACTAAAGTACTTTAGCATTTTAAAAAGCAACATTAAAAAAACCAGTTTAATTTCGACTAAAAGCGCTTTAATCGCATTAAAAAAAGTGCTAAATTTATATAAAGCGTTTTTAAAAATATAAAACGCTTTAATTTTTTTAAATAATAATAGCTTAATACATTTATTAATATATTAATAATTATTATTTATTCGGCAAAATATAATAGTGTTAAATTGTTTTTTTACAAAAAAATATATTTTGCTTTTTAATAGTTAACGATTAAATGCAATAATTAATAGCAGTTAAATAATTTTTTCGTAATTAAAATATTATCGGATAAAATAACGCAACAAAACTTGGGTTTAATAAATTTTAAGTGATATAGCAAATTTAATAAAATTAAAATTATTGGTTTAAATAATTCGGTTATATTAATAGTTTTGTTTTTTATTTTTAGTGCTTTAAGCAAATTTGGTAAAATATTTAATTATATTTAAAATTTGCAAATATATTTTATAAAAATTAAACTTTTTAGCAAAAATAACAAGCTTTTAATGCTCGGGATAAATAATACGTAAATTTTTGCCGTAATTAAAAGTAAGCTTTAAAACGCTTTTTTCGATAAGCTCGTTAATTTAATTATCGGCTAAAAATAGGTTTATGCAAATTACAGTATTTTGTTTTGCTATAATAATGTTTTAATAAGGTGGTATTAATATATGCATAAAATAATTTAAAAAAAAAAATGTGGTATTAATAAAGCGGAAAAAGTAAAATCAAATAAATGCACAAAGTAAATAAAAATAAAACAAACAAAACACCGGCAATCGAGGTGCTAAAAACTAAATAAATAATAAAAAGTATAAAATGCTGTTGCTAAGCAACGCGTTTAGTAATATTTATATTAATATTTATTTTTAAAATAATGTTAACAAATTTTCAGTTTAAATTAAATATGTTTGGTATAATAGTTGCTGTTTCGACATTTGTACGTTTTTAAATTTTAAAGTTATTTAGTATAAAAAAATACTTTTAATTATAGTTTTTTATTAGTCCGAATATATTTTCTATAAGTAATAAACAAAAATATTACTTATCGTATTAATTTTTATAGCTTTTTTAGTGTACTAAATATTTTAGTTATAGCTTACCGCCGAGCTAAAATATATAATATTTGCGCAAATTTTTTATTTTGTAAAAAATAAACTTATTATTATTATTATTTACAAATATTTTCGATAAATATAAAAAGCGTTAGCTAAATAAATTAATGTTTTTAGGTGCTAAAAACAAATAAACTATTAATACCACGCAATATATTTTTTAATGTCGCAAAAAATTAAGCTTATAAGCTAAGTTGCTAATTTTGCAAACGATTATAAAAAGTTTTGTTTGCTGTGCCGATTATTTACAAAAAAATTTGCTAAACAAATAATAGCTTTAATGCAATCGTAAAAAAACCTTATTTTTTACATTAAATTAAATTAGATTATGTTTAACGTTATATCGGATTTTAATATTTGCTGCGGCAAAATTAATAGCAAATTTAGCATTTTTTTAGTAAAGTTGCCTATGCAAATTAAAGTTTACGGCTTGCGATAATATTTTTAATATTAACAAAAAACTTTTAAGCTTAAATTTAAAAACTATTTTGTTAAAATTTTGTCCGAGTATAAATAAAAAAAAATTATTAAAATTATGTTATAGCGTTAAAATAATGTTTAGCTAAGCAATATTTTTGCGAGCATAAATATAATATTATATTGCAATTTTAACGTTTTAGTTTTATTTTTTACTTTATTTGTTGGTTTAAAAGTAATAATTTATAAAAATACCGAAAACAGTATTTATATAAAGCTATAAAATTTGCTATAAATCGGAAATAAATTTAAAATTACAATTTAAAATTATTTTGTAAAGCATTTTTTAATCGCAAAGTAATAAAAGTTTAACAAATATATTTGCTTAATACGCTGCAATATAAGCAATATTACCAAGGATTAAAAAATATTTTTTCGAAAATTTGCAAATAATTGTTAAAAAACTATTATATTTAAAAAAGCCTTCGATTTGCTAAAATATATTAGCTAAAAAAGTTTTAAAAAATCTAACAATAAAGTTAAAGGTTAAAATGTAAAATAGTATAAACGGTTCGCGTATAAAATGCAATTTTTTTAATAGTTTTTTCCGGTTAATTATATAAGCTAAATATTTTAAATAATATTTAATATATTTTGGTATTTATTTAAAAAAGTTATATATTATAAAATTGTTTAGTTTATATAATATATATTTAAGACCGAAATAATATTTATTATTATAAGCGAAACAAAATATATTTTAACAATAGTTTGCTAAAATATATAAACGTTTAAATTTGTTTTGGTTAACAGCATATAATAAGGTACGATTATCCAAATTATATAAAAAACAAATCGATAGCTTATGTTTTAAATCGAAATTAGCTATTGCTATTTTTTGTTTTTCGATTGTGTTAATAATTTGTGCAAATTGTTTGTCCGCTCGATAGCCTGTGCTAAATTTAGTTTTTTAGGTATTATTAATTTATATTTTAAATTTTGCGCTATAGCTAAAATTATCGACAATATTTTTAAGTTAACCGTTTGATTTATTACAAGCAACGGCGTTATCGCTTGCGTTCGAAATAATAAGCAAGCAAAAAAGTGCATTAAAAACCAAATTAACACGGCTCGAAATATAATAAACGTCGAGCTAAAATTAAAAAAAATAAATAAACGCTATTATTAACTTAAGATTTAATTTAATAAAGTTTACAAATTTTAAATTTGTTTGGTTAACAATATTTTTTGTGGCACGGTAATTAATTAAAACGATAACTAAAAAAGCGCACAATTAAATTTAAACACGCAATTAACGGCAAGCTTAAATTAAGCTAAAAATTTTAAGTTTTGTTGCGTTATAACAAAATTTAGTTTTAATAAAAATTTTACTAAAAAATATAATAAATCGAATAAAGTTAACAAAAATGTGTTAACCGTTTTAACCGGTATTAAAATAAAAAATTATAACGCTATAGCTACGTTTTTTAAATAAATTTAATTTAATAAATAATAATATTTTATAATTTTAATAAACAAAATAAAACGGATTCGTAAGCTAAATTTATAAAATTGTAAAATTTTTTATTTCGGCGTCGGTAAGTTTAAATTAAACTTTGGATGTTTATTTTTGCCGTGCAGTAATTATTTTAAAAATAATGTCAAACTTTTGCCTGTTAAATAGCAGCTTTATTTTTTAGCTTTGCAATAATTTAAGTTTTTGCTAACACTACAAAATAAATTTATGCAAAAAACTAATTATTTCGATATAAGTTTTTAATACTAACAAAGTTTTAGGAAATTTTAATTTTTAAATTGCGTTAACGCGATCTGCTGTAACAGTTATTTTTAAATTATCGACAAAAGATTTTAATAAACGAACTATAAAATAAGCAACAAATAATTTGGTAAATTAAAAGCTAAAGCTAATACTTTTAAATAAATTTAAAATAGCTTTAATATAATTATAATAATTAAAAACTGTTTTAAAATATATAATAATATTGTTAATATAAACTAAACAGTATTAAATATAAAGTAACAGCTTATTATTTATAAAACGCTAAGCAAACTTTAAGCTGTTACAAAAACTTATTAAAGCAACGTTAAATATTTTTAAGCTACAAAATAAAACAATAATTATACAGTTTTTATAACCCGGCTAAATTAATAGTTGGTAAAAAAGCTTAAAGCAATTAATAATAGTAAAATATTTATTGCCTTTAATTTTAAAAATAATAGTTTTTTAAGTCGGTAAAAGGTAAGCATTAAGTATTATAATGCAGTTTAAACTACGAAAATTAACAACTACTCGATTTTTGCAAACGCTGTCGATAAGTTTTCAAACAACAAATATAAAGCAACCAAATAATATTAATTTTTTTATATATTTAAGTTTGCTTTTATTATATATAAAGTTAAAAAATTTATCGATTATGTTTTAATTTTTAAAATTTAAAGCATAAAAGCGAATAGTTAAGCTAACTTAGTTTTGCTATTTTTTAACAAAATAAATTTGCATTATATCGTTTTTAAGCATTTAAATAATATTTTAAGTGCGCTATGTTTTATAACGATTAAATAAAACTTTGAAGCAATAAGCTTAATTTCGGTTTTAAGCACAAATATAAATACCGTTTCGAATAACTATAAATAGCAATTTTTTTAGTCGTTAAGCATTAAGCAAAAGTGTTTTAAAAATTAAATTTTTAGTTTTTAAAGTTGCTTAAATATTGTTGTTATTTGCGTTAAATAAAAACAGCATAGCAAAAATATTGTTGTTAATATTAAATTAATTACCGAGCTAGAAATTATTTTTGGTAAAATTTATAGCTAATATTATTGCGACAAGGTTAGCTTTTTTTTACGAAATATGTACGAAACCATCGGTTTAATAATTAAAAATAATACTTATTTTCGTTTTACAGCATATGCAAATAAATTTATCGGTATAATTAAAAAAAAAAACGGCTTTAATATTTTAAAAAACTAAGCAAACAATAGCGCCGTTTAGTTTTAGCTTAAAAATATAATTTTGCTGAAAACCGTTTAAGTTACAACAAAAAAAATCGGTATAGCGTACGGAAATAGTAATTATTATTTTAGAAAAAACTGTAATATTGCAAGCTGCAATTGCTTGTTATTTAATTAGCGTACTTTTACGTAATAATGTTATAAAAACGACAAAATTAACATATACGCTAAAAATTACAATACCGTTGGTAAAATTAATAATAACTTTATGCGTATTAAAAAATTAAGTTTTAAATTATTAATAACTTATGCTAAAACGTAAAAAACAGTTTTTTTTAACACTATTAACAAATTTTATTAAAGTAAAAAAAAGTTAAATTTGCTTAAAAAATATAATTAAACTGCTAATGCCTGTAACAAAAAAAGTTTTATTACGAAATATCGGTATATTTAAAGCAAATTTCTAGATTTAAAATTTGTTTGCTATTATAATAAAACAACTAGTATTTAAATATATAAAAGTAAACTTGTTACTAACTAATATAAATAATTGGAAATATATATAAAAAACTGGTTTAAAAACGTTATTTAACAAAATAAGTTCCGGCTTAAATATAACAGTGTTAAAAACGTTGTTTGCTATAAAAACATTAGCATTTGCAGGTTTAAATTAAAAATGCTCCGTAAAATTAGCTGCAAAAATTGAGCTGTTTTTAGTTTAACACTTTTAGTTTATATAATAAACAAAAAATGTTGTTTTATTAAAAAACTTAATGTTATATTATTAACAAATAAATGTCGACAATTTATTTACGTTGTTTATATATAAAAAAAATAAAGTATAAAAATTAAAAACTTTGTTTTTAAAATATTTAACTAAAACTTTCTCTTTTAAATTTTTTTTAATTTTGTTTATTATTATATAACTTTAGCTAAAAAGTTTAGCTTTACGCTTTTTAATGTTGTTTTTGTTAATTGCTAACAAAATTTTATTTTTAACATTTAAATACTTGCTAGTAAAAAAGCGTTAAAGCTTAATTTAGCAACAAAATTGTTAACGATATAGTTGCTATTTATAACAATATTTTTAAACAAAACTATTATTGCGTTTACGATATTTTTTGCGGCTTTAATTGTTATTGCCGCAACCGCGTTTTTTATATGTAAATTTATAATTAAAATTGCTATGTTTTTAATAATCGGTATAAAATTTTTTAGTACCGCAAAAATTATTTTAGCTGTTACGCCAGTTAAATAAGCTATAAATATTATAATTACGGCTTTAATTAGCGTAATAATTGCCGTTTGCTGCATTTGCGGAAAAATTGCTAGTTAAATTATTATCGACAATAAAAGCCAGGTTGGCCAAAAGCTTTTGCTAAAACGTTAGGTAAACAAGGGCGTTAATTGTAAATAAAATCAAAAAAGTAAAAATAGCTGCCGAAAATAGCGTTTTACCGTTGTTTAAAAATGCAGCTTGATGCACTTTTTGTTTATTTTTTAAGTAAGTTAAAAACGTAGCTAAAAATATAATTGCAGTCGGTTTAATACAAATTTATTAAAAGTTAAAATAAAATTGATTTTAAATATAACTAGTAAATTGCGCTTTAGTAATAAAACCGAGATCGCAATAATATTGCATTATTTTTATCGCTTAAATGCGAACAAAAACGTTAGCTAAAATTTTGTTTTTTGTATATAGCAAAAAAAGTGCTGCGTAAAAAGCGTCGGCAATATTACGTTTATATTTATTTTTAAGCTGCGTTAAAGCATATTTAAAACTGGCTTTTATTATTATTTAAATAATATTGTCGAAAATATTAACGTACTAAATCTGGGCTTTACTATGCAACAGTTGAGAAAAACTGTTTTAAAGGATACAATATCGAACTAAATCCGCTGCGTATTGCCGAACAGACGTAAAAAAAAAATATATGTTGCGCCAATAAATGTTGCCACTTAAAATAACGCACTTTTTAAATCCGTAAAAAAAAAGCAAATCGGGGTTAAAATAACCGACAGCTTAAATTTTTTAATACAAATTAAGTTTATTTTAAGCTTGGGCTAAAAGTAATTGCGCCGCCAAAAAAATGTCGTTTATAATAAATTAAATATTGTTGTTTTTTAAAACTGCTTTAATAGCCAAAGCGATTTTTGCAGCCTGTTGCTTTATAGCGTTGTTAAAAACAGGTTTATCCGGAGCGTTAAAAAAAAACATCGTAAAAACTGGTAATAATAAAAAACCAATTAAAAATACCGTTTTTATTTGTTAGTTTAATAAAAATAAATTACCAAAATTGTTGCCGATAAACTTAATAGTTTTTGCAAAAGCTTTTTTAGCTTAAAAAATATTAATAACTTATTTAACAGGGTAGCTTTTTAAAAAATAACTATAAATAATTTTAAGTTAAAATAGCTTTTATATAGCGTTAAAGCGAGCTTTTTAACGAAACAATTAAGTAAAAATGTTTTAGTTAAGCTTTTAAAGCTAAAATAAATCAATATTATTTTTTAAAAATGTAGCTACGTAACAACAATAATAATAATTTTAAAGTTTAAATAAATTAGCTATTAAATATAAAAGGCGCTTTAAAATATAATGCCGAAAAAAAAAAGAAATAAAAAACAAAAAACGGAAAAAAACCGAATAAAAAATAAACTAAAAATCAAATAAACATTGATTAAGTTTAAAAATAACGTAAAATAAAAAAAAAACGTTTTAAAAAGCGGGGTAATTGCCCGTAAAGTTTTAAATAGCAGAAATAAAGTTTTAAACACAACTAAAGCTAGTTTATAAAAAAGATAAAAAAATAAAAAAAGCGTTTTTTATTTTAAAAATAATTGTTTTAAAGATTTTTTGTTGCGAAGCGGTCGGTAAAAAAACGTTTAAAAAATGTTGCTTAAATAGTAATTATAAAAATAGTCGTAAATATAAAGATTATATAAGTAATAACCAAGAGAAAAGTGGTAACTAATGTAAAATAAGTTGTGTTAAAATGTAAGGTAAATTGTGCTAAAAAGCGTCGAAAAGCCCGAGGTTATAAACAAAAGCGGCAAAAATATAATATTTCGGCACGTTGTCGTTATAGCAAATATAATCCTGAAAAAATAACTTGCCGAAAAGCTGGTTATTTTAGAAAACAAAAGCGGAAAAATTAAATAGCTCGCTAGCTACCAATTGGTAGTTTTATTTGTAGTTTAAATATTGTTATATTTTTTAAGTTGGTGTTTTTATTAGCTAGCTACGAAATGTTATCTATAAAACGTTGTTTACAAAACGCCATTTTAGGGATAAGGTTTTAAAAAACACCGTTTTATTGGCCTAACATTTATTACTTTTTTTTAAATGTTTTTTTTGTTTGCGAAAATAATTTAAACACTTACAAACATAGTTTAGCTTTTTTTTAAATATTAATTAGCTATTTTTTCGCTTTTATTTTTTTTTGCTTAAAATAATAGTGTTTAAAAATAAAAACGTTTGCTAAGTTAAAAAAAATATTAAATTATCGCAATAATAAGCCGAACGCATGCATTTTTTATAACGCAAAATACCATTTATTATTTTATATACTAAAAAATAATTAAAGCATTAAAAACAAAGCATAATTTAATAGCTAACAAATTTAATTAAAAAACAAAAGTAAAATATTGCTTTTTTTTTATAAAACGGTTAACTTTTTTAATGCGATTTTACATTTTAAAATAAAAAAAATTTATAATTATTAAAACAATAATTTAAAACAAATAATGTTATAAATATATATATATATACTAAAGTAAATTAAAATAGCGGCTTAATATTTTACACACGGGGTCATTTTTTTATTTATATGCAAAATTATATAATGTTTTACCTAGCTTATTAAGTTATAATAATTTAAATTTATTAGCTTATAATAATTAAAACTTATTAATTTATAATAATTTAGCTTTACTAGCTTACGGTAATTTAAGCTTATTAATTTATAATAATTTAATAATTATTATGTAATCTTTTTTATATTTTTAAAATTTATATAATTTTATATTTTTTTATGTTTAATTATTTATTTAGTTTTACTTTTTAGCTATTAATTTTATATTTTTAATTAAAAAAATATTATATTTGCATTAAAATTATTTAATTAAAAAATTTAATAGCATTTAAATATTGCAATTTTGTTTTATAGTGCAAACAGTTTATTTATAATTTTGTTAAAACTAAAACATACGCTAAATATAATAAAATAAACATAGCTGCTAAAAACTAAAATTAATTTAAAAATTAATAAAACGGTAAAAATAATTGTAATTTTTTCCGATCAGGCAATAATATTAACGCTAAGCTTTTAGCAAATATAAAAATTAAATAAGCCTAAGTTTTTTTAAGTAAAAACAAAATAAAAAAATTAACAGCTAAAAATTGTTATTTTAATTGCCGAGAAAAAAGTTATTGCACCTGCAAATATTTTTTAAGTAGCTAAAAATTTGTTTTGTTTAATGCCGACCGCAAAGCTTAATTTATTGCTTTATTAGCTAGGTATAAATAAAATAATACACTTAAAAAAAAAAAAGTCGAAATTAAAACAAAAAATGTTTAACCTTAAAAATTATAAACTTTTTTTTAAAAATTATATTAAAAATAATAATAAATAATATAACCAATTTTTTAATATTATATTTAAGTGGGAAATTTTTTTTTATAATATATATTTTAAAAATAAATAAATAAACTATTATTATTAATCATAGTTTTTAGCTTTGTAAGCTGTTTTATACGCTAGTTATTTGCTAGTAAACTGCTAATTAATTGCTAGGTTGTCGCTAAATAGCCTAGGTTTAGCCTAGTTATTTTAGCTACGCTTAAATAGCTAGTGCTTTGCTAATTAAATATTTAAGCTATATAATTAGCGCGCTAGCCTAGGTGTTTAATTTTTTTTTGGTCACTTTATAATTAATATAGTATTTTTAATATTTACCGATAAACAATACTTAAGCGCCGTTTGTAATAATTATAAAGTTTTTAACTTTTTTTGCTGCTTTTTTTGTTGGTTTAATTTTATACCGTTTTTTTTCGTTAAACTAACTAGCGTATATTTATATAGTTAACTTTATATCGGCAAATCGCGTTTATTATATGTTTTATAATAAACTAGTTTATAATATACCGGAGATTTTTTATTTTTTTATGCGAATATATTTTTTTTTAAAACATTTATATATTAGCTTTTTTTTGTTAAGCTATTTATTTTAAGCTTTTTTTAGCTATTTATTTTTAGCTTTTATTGGTTATTTATTTTAAATTTTCCGTTTTTTTGCGCGCTTTTTTCGTTTTTTTTTATTAAACATTTTTTTGTATTTTTTTATATAAATAGCTGATTTTTGCCATATAAATTATACAGCGTATATTTTATAATGTTTGATAACTAGTAATACGGTAGCACGCGCGAGCTTTAATTTTAGCCGCTTTTAGCATTGCCACAGCAGCTTTAGCTATAATAATTTTAGCTACCTAGGTGCAAAGCTTTTAGGCAACTTTTAAAGCTAAATTAGCTAAGCTATATGCTATATAAAATGCTAGCATTTTTGCTTTTTTTACTTAACGCCCTAGGTTTTTTTAACTTTTTTCCGATAAGCTTGGCTTAGCTATATTTAACGTACGATTACTTTAATACGCGCGTTTTAAAGGCTTTATGCTATTTTAAAAGCCTTACGCTTTAAAATACCGATTTTATACCTAGTTTCCCTACTATTTAAATAGGAAATTATTATAACGCAGGTATTATAAAGCTTTTAAGCTATGTATTTAAAACCTTGTATTTAATTTTTTAAATAGCTTTTCCGACTGGGCTACAAGCTACAGGCTACAAGCTATAGGCTACGCTAAACGAACGCAAATTTATTCCGTACACTTACGACAATTTTGTTAGGTTACGCCTTTGCCTAAGGGTTGTATACAAGCTTACCTATATAAGTTTTAGTACGCACAAATGTAGCAAACCTACGGACCTGTCGGCAGTCGACATTAGTAGTCCCAACATATTTATATTTGCCCCCAAGCGGTTTGCTTTTTCCAGCTTTCCCGTACTACCTGTTTGTTTGTTAGCTAAATTAATAGCTATTAATTTTACTAAAAAAAACGTTTTAAACGTAAATAACGCGGTAAATATAATAGGTATGTTAAAATAAATCACTAGGTAAAATTATTTGTTATATTAAAAAAGTTATATTAAACGCAAAGCTTTTAATATTTGTTAAAAGTTTTCGTTTTTCAATATTTTATACATAATTAAAAACTTTGCCAGAGTAATTACAGCTTTTAACTTTATAAGCTGTTTTATACGCTAGTTATTTGTTAATAAGCTGCTAATTAATTGCTAGGTTTTCGCTAGGTAGCTTAAGTTTAGCCCAGCCACTTTAACTACGCCTAGGTAGCTGATGCCTCGCTAGTTAAGTATTTAAGCTGTATAATTAGCGCGCTAGCCTAGGTATTTAACTTTTTTTTGGTCACTTTATAATTAATATAATATTTCCAGTATTTACCGATAAACAATGCCCAGGCGCTATTTATAACACTATTTAAAAATATTTTGCTAATATAAAAATAAACAAATTTTTTTTTGTAAACAAAACATTAGCAAAACGTTTAATAATAAAATTAAATGTAATTATTATAAACAATTTTTTAAAAAAAAGCGTTATAAGATATAACGCTAAAATATAATAACAAATTTGCAAAGCTTTATTAATAAATTTTTATTTTTAAAATAAAATATTTAAAAATATGCTAATAATAATTTTTTTAATGCTAAATAAAATAATTATCGAAAAAAAAATTTATAAAGCATATAATATTTTGTTTAATATGCAAAAAAAATATTATGTTTTTTTTTTAATTTATTATTTCTTAAAAAAAAATAGTAAAATAAAACAAAAAAATATTTATAAAAAAAAATTTAAAAATAATTAATAAAACAAATAAAATATTTTTTTTAATTTTTTTTATATTGGTTGCAATTATATTATTAATTTTTGTTGTTAAATATATAAAATATTTTGTTAGGAATTTTATGCGCGAAAACTTTTGGAAAATAAACCGCTAATTAATAAATAATAAAAATATATTACTTTTTTTACCAAACCGCTTGCTAAAAAGCAAATTAAAATAAAAATATAACGCTTAAAGCTTATACCGTATAAAAAAAAAAGTTTGCTTAATATAAAAAAAAGCTAATTTTTAAAATTATTATAGTTACTATAATTATATTTATTGCATAGCTAAAATAAAATAAATAACAAATTAAACAAGTTTTTATTATTAATTTTTATAAAATTAATTTTAAATTATATTTAAAAAAAAAAGCTAAACAGTTTTTTTTTTAAGTTTAAAGCTAAAAAATTAAAATAAAAAGCTTAAAAAATAATATTAAAAAAATATTAATTATTAATTTATATTTTTAATAAAATAAACTTAAATATATTAGCTAAACTTTATAATATTAATTATTATATCCAGTTTTTGCCGAAAAAAAGCAAAAATAACCTAAGTAACAGCTTTTTATATTATATATTAATCGACAAATTTGCTGCTTTAAAAAAATATATACTTAATAATTTAAAAAAAAGTTTTATTATGCCTGCAAACTTTTTTTTTTGCATTATTAGTGCTATATGCTTTAAAAGCTAATAAAAAATTGCGAATTTATATAAATTACCAAAAAATAAATGCATTAACAAAAAAAAATAAATATTTATTGCTATTAATTAAAAAAACATTATTATATATTTTTAAAGCTAAAATTTTTACGAAAATTAATATGCGTTAAATATTTTATCGGATATAAATGCCCTTTAATAATAAAAATATTATTACCTTTAAAACTTAATATAAATTATATAAATATAAAATAATATTGTTTAAATTAATAAATAAATTAACTATTTTTTAAAAATATATAAATAAAATTTAAAAAGCTATATTAATAATTTTTGCAGCATATATATTAATAATATATTAATATACTTAAATATTATTAAAAAACATTAAAAATATATTAAAAATATTATAAAAATATTTCAAAACAATAATTTGCAAATAAATTTTAAAAAATATAAGTTTTATATTATTAAAATAAAATATTTTGGTTATATCGTTAAAAAAAACAGCATTAAAATAAATTTTAATAAAATTGCGGTAATCCGTAATTTAAAAAAATCTATTGCGCTAAATGCAATTTAGTTTTTTTTAAAATTTTATAATTTTTACCGATGCTTTATTTTTAAATATAATTATATCGCCAAGCTACTATTTAATTTAACGAAAAAAAATATAGCTTTTTAATAACTAAAAAACTATTAAAACGTATTTAACCGATTAAAATATTTTTTAGTTAATGCACTAGTTTTAGCTTATTTTTATTATAAACGCAAAATTTGTATAAAAACAAACGCTTTTAACGGAATAACGGCTGGTTGCTTATTTAAAAAAAAAACGGCAAATAGCATTTTATCGCTTATTTTTTTAAAATTATATATAACGCTAAGCTAAATTACAGCATTTATAATAAAAAAATGCTAGCTATTATAAAAATATTTTAATGTTAAAAACTTAAATTAATTAAACTTTAAAAAAAAATTATTTTTTATTATTATTAATTATAAAGCACTAAAATATTTTAGTATAAAGTAATATTTAAATTAAAAACAAGCAACTTAAGCAAATTTAATAGTTTAATATTATTTTATAATTATTTATTAATTTAAAGCTAAAAATATAATAACTAATGTTTTATTACGAAAGCAAAAAAATTTATATATTTAAAAAAGCAAATCAAAAAATTAAAAATATATAATATTATTTAAATTAATAAATAAAATATATTTGTTTTTAATAAATTATATATTACCGCTTTTTTATTTAAGCAATAAAAATAAAATTATTTTAACGGCAATTAGCTTTTTTATACCAAATATTATGCTAATAAACAAAATTTTATAGCAAAACTAAATTTTTTTTAACCTAAAAATTTATTATAGTAAAGCTTGCATTGCAAAAAATAATAATTAAAATATAAATAAAAGCTTTATTATATATAAAAAAAAGTTAATTATATTTAAAGCTAATAACCTTTAAATATATTTATTAAAAAAAATATATAAAAAAATTATAACCGCTTATTTAAAATAAAATAAAATTTAAAAACTAGTTGCTTTTTAATATTAATAGCTAGGAATTTTTGCCGACTATAATATTTACGTTATTAATTGCTTTAATTGCTAATTTGCAAAAGCTTTTAAAAATAAAACACCTAAGCTTTTTTAATTTCTTTTTATTTTTTTTTAATTATATAAGTATATTATTATTAATTTTAAAAAAATAGCAAATTTATATTTATAATTGTTAATAAATTTAACAAAGCTTTTTAGTTTATTTTGTGCGATAAAACGGTTATAGCTAAAATAACAGCTTGTTTATATTATAAAAGCTTTTTTAAAGTTTATAAACTTTTTAAAAAAATTAATTTTAACCAAAGCTTTTAATTTGTTTTTTTTTAATAAATTAGCGAAACTTTTTAATATTAAATAAAAATTGTTATTATTGAAATATTATAAGTTAGCCGGCTAAGCAAAAATTGCGATTAAATATTTCGACTAAAAATTACGCTTTTTTTGCAATTATTTTTAAAACAATTAAGCAAAAGCGTTACTTGCTATAAATTTTGCCGCTGCAATATTTTTATATAAATCGATAAAACTATAGCTTTATAAAGTTATGTTTAAATTTTTTATGCCTAGCTATTATAATTAAGCTATAAAAACTAAAAATTTTACAAATATATTTATTAAAAAACGATTTAATTAAAAAAACGTATAAACTATAGCTAAAACGATTAGCAAATATATTAAAACCGTTTATCGCATTTTAAAACAAATTTAAAATTAAATTATTTAAAAAAAAAAACTGTTATAAACGGAAACCCGATTTTCAAATTAGCGATAAAGTTTTTATTATAAAAAACCAATAATTATAAGCAATAAATCGCTTTTTAAATAAACTGGACTATTTATTTACGCGATAACACTTTAAAATTATCGAGTAAACCGGCTTTACTATTTTTTGCTTTAAAGTTTTTTCGAATTAAAAAGCTACCGATTTATACTACGCAAACCGTTTATAAAAATACCTAAATAATTTATTGCCCGGCTAAAAAGCTAAACGGCTTAAAAGCGAAATTTTACCAAACAATTTTAACTTTAAACAAAAATAAAAAATTAAATAAATATATATATCGCGTTTATACTATAAAAAATGTTATAATATTAAATAAATTAAAAAAGCTAAAAATATAATAAAAAGTAATATTTTGCAAATAATTTTAAACATTTACTAAAATTATTGCTTATATTTTATAAAAATAACTTCGATGCTGCAAAACTTTTAAAACGATTCAAATAATAGTTAAAAGCAGCTAAAAAAATAGGTTTGAAAATATACATTTTAATAACAATACGCTAAAAATTTTTAAAAAAATATTAAAACGTTTAAAAAAATGTAACGCAATAATTGCGCGTTATTACAAGCTATTATAAAAAAACGCAATATTACGTTTTTACGAAATAAAGGTCTGTGGTATAGTAATAATAACGTAAAAACTTAAAGTGATTTTTTTTTTTACTAAAAAGCAATAAAATATAAGTTCGAGTTTCGGAACAAGTTTTTTTTTAAAAAAAAGTAGTTATAGCTAAGTGGCTTGATTTGCTAAATAACTTTGCGCTATAAATAATTTATGCTACTTATATATATAATTTATTTAGCCGTCCACTTACAAATACGAATACACTTAAATTATATATAAAATAGTTTTTTTTTTTTTTTACCTTAGTATTAATATATATTTAATACGCTAATTTAAAGCTTTGCTTTTTAAAAGCACTTTAATTATAACAATGCATTATATAATTATATAATAATAAAAATATTTAAAAACTTTTTTAATAAATTAACCGCTTAGTTTTTATTATTACGTGTAAATTAAAAACTTTTAACTAATTTTTTATACTATAGTATAAGCGGTTTTTAATATAATATTACACGCAAATTAAAATACTTTAACCTTTAAAGTTTTGCGCATAATAAGTTAACTTATAATTTAGTTATTATTATTTTTTTACTTTTTTTTTGCATTTTGCGACCTAGTTTTAAAAATTAAAACGCAAAAGCGCCGTTAATTAACTATATTTAAGCGACAAAAATAATCGTGAGAATTACCAAGGTGTTATTAAATTTTTAGTAATAATGTAATCTCGTCGCTATATTATGTCTGGCTTTCTTTGTTTTATTTTAAAGCATTTTTTCTAGTTATAGCTTTTTTAAGTGTGGGTATATACGCCACACTAGTTTAGCCACACCTTGTACGCCACTTTGCTTAAATAATGTGGTGATTTTTTTATTTAAGCTTTATAAGCTTTTTTTAAGTTGCTTATAAAAATTATTAAATTTAATATATTTTTTTAAGTAAAATTATCTTAATAAGTTAACCTAAATAAAGCGTAATTGTTTTTAAGGCGCTTTATATACGTATATATAAATAATATGTAAATATTGTTATAATGCGCTAAAAACAATAGCAATTTATATGCGTATATATATAAAGCGCGTAAATAATATTTATAATTTGTTGCTATGCAACTTAATAAGTGTGCTTTGCAGTAGCAAACATAAATTTATATAAACATGCGTAAAAACCTTGTTTATTAATGCTTTTTAGTTTTAATAATATTGTTTTTATAAATATTTAAAATTTTGCTTAAAAATGCGCGTTTTTGCAAAATGCGCAAAAAAAAATTAATGTTAATATATTAATAATTAAAATTATATAAACAATTATTTTTAATATAATAGCTTAACTGTTTAAAGTTTTTTATGTTTAGTTGCAAAAATTGTTAATTTAAAATAGCATATTTAAATTATATACGCTGTTGTTACTATTATATTATATATGCTTTTTTTATAAATATTGCTTATAAAAACTTATAGCATAGTATTAATATATTTGTTAGCTTGTTTAATTTGTTTTTTAATAACAAAAATATTTTAGTTTGCTTGCTGTTGCGTTTATGTTTGCGCCCGATTGTAATAAAGCTTTTTAGCCGCTTTTTGCCCGCTTACGTTTTAGCTGTTTATATTTTTGCCGCTTTTATTATATTTTTGCATAAAATATATTTTAGCGCTATTATTATTAATGCTACGCTTTTGCTAAATAGTTTTTCGCTAAATTTATTTAATATTTTTATTATTATTTTTAAATAAATAATTATTATATTGCTTGTTTTATTATTAATGTTTTTGCTATATATTGCTGCTTTTGCTGCTGCTTTTGCTGCCGTTTTATTTTTAGCTTTTGTTTTAGCAAGTAGCTTGCGTGCTTGCGTTTATTGCCGCGGCTAATCGGCTTTTTTAAAAGTTTAAAAAAAAACGCTTTGTTTGCACTGTGTGCAAAGCGCTTTTTAAAACTGCTTTACTAGCAAATATTTTAAAACTATAAAAAGTAAAAATTATTATTAGCGGTATGCTTTAAAACATTTTTGTAAGCTTTTATAAATATATTTATTTATTATAATTGCGTTGCGTATTAGCTAGTTAACAAATAATAAGCCTGCTAATATTTGCTGTGCTGCTTATGCTTTATGCGACGTTTTTGTTGCTGGTACGCTTTAAGTGTATACTTAAGCACTGCAAACTACGGTTTGTATATTTTTAAATTTAGCCGAAAAAAAAAAAAAAAAAAAAAAAAAAGTAAGCTTTAGCTATTAAAATAACAAATTTATAGCTTTTTAAAATAATTAATTAATAGTTTTTTAAAATAATTAGTTTAATAATTTTTTTCGGTTTAAATAATTTTTAAGCAATAAAAAAGCTTTTTATTTTTATTTTTTATAATTTTTGTATTAAGTTTATAATTTATAATTTATAATTTATTTTTTAATTTTTATATTTTAAATATTTATTTAAAATTTTTTTCGCTAATTAGCTTGCTTTTAAGCTTGTTAAAAAACAAAAATAAGTTTAAAGTTATTTTATTATTTTTTAGCAGCTTAATTAATTTAAGCTGGTTAAAAAAAATATTTTTTTTTGCGCTAGTAAAATTTTTGTTAATTTGTTAGCAATTATATCGTTAATAAATATATATTTTACTAAAATAATTTTATTGTTAACTTTTTAGCATAGTTAATAATTATAAATATTAATATAACGTTGTTTAATATATAGCAAAGCTATTTTTTTAATAATTAAGCTTATAGTTTGCTAATTATCGCATAATATTTAAATATATTAATTTTTTAACATAATTTTTAGCTTATTAATAAATTATTTTATATATATAGCTTTTTTAGCTATTTATGCTAAAGCAAAACGTTTAACTTTAAAGTTTAACGTTTTTAGGTGCTATTTTTAACAAAAAAATATAAAACGTTAATTATATTTTAGCTTTTTAAAGCAACTTAAGTTAATAATTTATTTTTAAAATAATTTTTTTTATTTTAAAAAATTTAATTTATTTAAAGTTAAATTTGTTGTTTAATTAGTTTATTTTAATATTGCGCTTTAAAAAATATATATATTTTTTTTTAAAGTTAGCTTTAATAATTTACGCTTATTATAATATATTTTTATGCGGTTTTATAAAAATATTAGCTTATTTTGTAATTTTTATTATAAGCTAATAATTTTTTTTGCTTATATTTTTTGCGTTAAACGCAAAAATGTTTTAAATTGCTATTTTAAATTTTTTCGGGTTAAATTTATAATTTCTTTTAAATAATAACATTTTTATTAATTTATTATTAAAACTTTTATATATATATTTTGCTTTTAGCAATAATTTAATTTAGTTATTTTATTATTTATTAAAATAGCAGCAAAAATATTATTTTAAAGTTAATTTACTTGTTTTATTTATTTATTTGTTTATAAATAGCAAGCTATAAATATGCGGTGCTTAATTTTTAATGTTTTTATTAATAATTAATAAAATTTAAAAACTATAACGATTTTTTTATTAATAATTATTTTTTTTAAAATTTTATATTTATTAAAAATATATTAAATTATTATATAAACCAAATTTTTTGCCGTACTAAATTTTAAATATAATATAAAATATTTATATCTTATAAGTTTTTTTATAATAATTAATATTAAATTATAAAATATTTTTATTATTGGTTTTTTTAATTTAAATAGCTTAATAATAAAATTAAACGCAATAAATTTTTAAGCTTTATTAAATATTTTTTTAGGTTGCAATAATTTATATAGTTTATATTATAATGTTTTGTTTTTTTTATATAAATTATATTTAGTTAATATTTTTTTAATTGTATTTTTTATTTTTTTTTAATAGAATGTTTAGTTTTTAATTTTTTAAATAATTTTAAACATTTTTTAATATTTTGCAAATAAATGTTTATAAGCTAATTTAACAAGCTTTTTTTTTAATTTCAATAATATTTATATTTTATTTTTATAATATAATAAATTTATAATATTATTATATTTTAATTTTTTTATATAAAACTAATATTATTATAATATAATTTAGTTATAATAATTATTAAATTTTTCTTTTAAATAATTTATAATTTATTTATATTATAGCTAATATTATTAATTTTTATTTTATTTTTTTTAAAAATGTTTAGTTTTTTTTTTTTTTTTTTCACTATTATAAATGTTATAAAAATTTTATAATTAAAATATATTATTAT
>MU389499.1:0-53984 GCA_022578775.1 Xylaria venustula
TTAAATTGTTATAAATTAAATTAAATTTTTATAATTTAAATAAATTTTAATAAGTTTTATTATTTTTGTAAAAAAAAGTTTTTATTTTTTAAGTGTTATAATAATTGCTAAAAGTTTTTTGTTATAAATTAAATATTATAACGCTGCATTTTTTAGTACTTTTAAATAATAAGCTACTAAATGCTATTTTTTGTTTTTTTTTAATTGTTTAAATATTTTAACAATTATTTTATTTAATATATTTGTTTTTAGTTTTTTTTTTTAAATAAATTAAATAATTTAATTATTAAATTAAATATTATTTAAAATTTTAATTGCTTAAACGCTTTTTTAGCTTTTTTAATATAAAAAACGTTTTTTTTTTATATTTTTTTATTATATATTTAATAAATTTTTAAGCCAGTTTACTAAAGTTTTTAATTAATAATTAAATATAATTTAAAAATTTTAATGCTTATTATATATTTATAACTATAGCTAGGTTAAAATTTTTTTAGTTGCATACTGTTTTAATTTTAAATTATTATATTTAAATTTGTTTTAAAATAATTGTATACTTTAAAAAATTAATTTTTTATATATACCATTTATATTTTTTAGTATTTAATCGTAATTTTGCGTTTTAAAATATTTTTAATATTAATTTTATATATTTTTTATGTTTTTTTAAAATGTTAAAATAAATTAAAATATTATTTAAATATATAAATATAAACTTATTAATAAATTTTTTAAATATTATTATTATTATTTGTTAAAAGCTGGCTGGTATGTTTTATAGTTTTTTTAACATAATAAAATATTTATAAAATTTATAAATTGTTTATATTGCTATTTTTTATTTTTATTTTTTCGCTATGCAAATTATATAATATTTATTTGGTATATTTATTATAGTATATTATTTTGCTTTATTAATATTTTTTTTTATTGTTAATATTAATATAAAAAAATGTTCATTTAATATAATAGCATTGTTTAATAATTAATAATTTGTTATTATTTAAAATTTTAAGTTTTTATTTTTATTTAGTTAAAATTTGTTATTTTTAATTTTTAGTACTATTATTATTAAATATTTAGCTAGTAATATTAATTTTTAAATAAATTATTTTACTAAATTTTTATTAAAATATTTTTATAATGCTTTAGCTTTTTGTAAATTTATATAATAAATTTTGTAAAAAATAAATTTTTGTTTTTTTTTAATAAATATTTTATAGTTTTAAAAATTATATTTTAATAGTTTTTTTTTTTTTTTTTTTAAATAAATTTTTAAATTTTGCATATTTTTTTAAGATTTTATTTATAATATATTTTGTTGTTTTTTTTATTGTTTTTGCTTGTTTTATTTTTTTTATATAATTTTTTTAAATTTTTATTAAATAATTAGGTTGCTAAATTTTAACTATAATATTTTTAAAATAATATTGTAATTAAAAATGTTAGCAATATTTAATATAATATATTTTTTATATTTTTGTATAAATATAACAAAAAGTTTAATTTTTTAAAATATTTAACTGTTGTTATAATTAAAATTGCTTTTATTAAACGTAATAATTTTATAAAATTTTGTTTTATATTTTTAAAAAATTTAATTTTGTTTTGCAATTTTAAAAAATATAATATTAATTTATGTTTTAAAATTAATTAATATATTATATTATTTTTTATTAATTTTAATCGGAATTTTTAATTAGTTTTTTTTTTATATTAAATTTTTTATAAAGTTTTAGTTTTTATAATTATTTATTGCTTTTTTAACAAAAACTTAATTTATTTTTTAACTTTTATTTTTTAAGCTTAATAAGTTTTTAAGCTTTTGCTTTTTTAATTATATATTTTTTGCAATAGTCGTTTATATATTGGTATTATTTTTTTTTTCCGATTAAATATAATATATTTTAAAATTTTTACTTTAACAGTTTTAAATCGTTTATAAATAGTTTTTTGTTTTTATTTTTGTTTTTTAGGTTTTTTATAAATAATATTTTTTGTAGTTTTGCATTTTTTTTGTAAATTTTGCAATAAATTTTTATATAGCATAAATATTTATAAATAATTGCTTTTTAACTAATTTAAATATAAAAATATTTTTTATATGCTTATAAATTATTTTTTAAATTTTTTAAAGCATTATAAATATCATAATATAGCTTATATTTATTAATTTTTTGTTTATGCTTTAGTAAAAATATAAACGTTTGTTTATATAATTTATAAATAATTATTATATAATATATATATTTTAGCGCTATAGCTTTTTTATTTTAGTTAATGCTTATATATATTAAATATATTTTCGGCAGTATTTTATAAAAAAGCTTTTTGTTATAATTGCATAAGCTTTTTTTTTTAGTATTTTTGTTTAAATTAGCTGCTAAATTAAACTTGGTGTTATTTTTTATTTGTTAATATTATAAACAATTATATTTTTTATAAAATAATTAATATAAAAGTTTATAAATAGCTTTATTTTAACGCAGTGTAAAAATGGCTTTTTTTAAATATAATTTACAGTTTTTGTTTTTATAACAAATATATTTTTGCTTAATTTATTTTAATAATTAACGCGTTTTTAAATAATATTTGCATGTTTTATTTTTTAAACTGTTGTAAATAAAATATTTATTTTATTTTGGTATAAAATTATTATTTTAATAAATAATTGCAATATTATATTTAGCTTTTAAAATTTTTTAAATTTTTTTTTTTGCTTTTTAATTATTTATTTTTATTTTAAACTGCTATAATTTTTGCTTTTTTTTTAAGTTAAAAGATTTTTTTTTTGGTATTTTTTTTAACCGTTTAGTTTTTTATTAAATTAGCAATTTTTTTTAAAGTGTTTTTTTTTGCTATAGTTAAAACATTTAATTTATAATATATTTTTAAAAAATTGCTGCTAAATTATGCTTATTTTGTTTATTTTTTGCTTTTTATTGTTTTAAAAACTTTTAGTTTTTTTTTAGGTTTTTTTTTTTTAAAATACCGATTAAAAAATTTTTTATTAATTATAATTGCTATATTAATATATTTTTTAAGTTTGTTTAATTTATTTATTTTAAATAATTTGTTTTATATTTATATTTTAAATTTTTTATAAAATAAATAAAATAAAACTAACTTTAATAGTTTTAAAATTACTGCTAATTATTTAAATTTTATAGTATATTTTAATGCTTATATTTTTTATTTAAATTAATATAACTACTTTTTAATATATTTTGCTTTTTTAATATTTTTAAACAATATTTTTATATATTTTTTAAATTTGTTATAATTTGCGAAAAATTTTTTTGTTTTTTTTTAAGGTTTTTTTTATTATTAGCTTTTAAAAATTTTTTAAAAATTAGCTTAAATTATTTAAATATTTTTTTTTGCTAAAAATTGCGATGTAGCTATTATTTTTTGATTATTTTTTGTAATTAAAAATAAATACTATTTTAAATAAAATTGCGTATAAATTAAAAATGCATTTATATTAATAAATTTATTATATAGTTTAAAAGCCGTAAATTTAAATTTTTTTATATTTAATAGTTTTAATATTGTTGCTAATTTTAATAATAATAAAAGCGGTAAAAATAGTGTGCTATTATTTTTTTAAGCTATTTATATAGCTTTTTTTAATATTAACGTGCTTATTATAATTAGTTTAAATGTTTAAAATACTAGTTATTAAATTACTAGTTTTAAAGTTAATAATATAATTATTATAGTTTAAATAACTAGTTTTTATATAGTTTAACTAGCTTATAATATTGTTAAAGCTTTTTATATTATTAATAAAATTATATTTTAATTTGCTAATAATATAATTAATATTTTTAAAGTTATTTATAAAAAAAATAGCAATAAAACAGGTATAATAACTTTAAATGCTAAAAAAAAAAAAACAAGTGTTATAAGCTTTAAAATTAACGGTGCTAATATAAATAGTTTAAATATTACTGTTTTTTTTTTTTGTTTATAAAGTTATTTAAAATTTTTTAAATTTTGTTTTTGCTGCTTAAATTTGTTTTATTGCTACTTTTAATTTATATTATAATTATATTTTTAATTGTTTTTTTTAAGCTTAATTTTGTGTTTTTCGGCTTATAATTTAATTAATTAATCTATTTTTATTTTTTAAAAAAATTTAAAGTTTTTAGCTTGTTTTTATTTGCTTTTAAATATTAATAAAGTATATTTTTTTTAATGCTTTTTTTAGTTTTGTTTTTTAATACCGGTATTTATAACGATATTAATTTTTATTGATTAAAAAATTATTAAAATATAACAAATTTATTATATAACGATATAATAAACTTGTTAAGGGTTTTTAATTTATAGGTAATAATATAAAAATTAATAAATGTTCGTTAAAAAAGTTTATTATACTTTTATTACTATGCAACAAAAAGTATTATTAAATATTAAAATAATAAATATATTAATACTTAGCAATTTTAAATTAATAGCTAAAAAATAAAAAACAAACAAATAATTAAATATAAAAAAATGCACAACTATATAAATATAAAAAATGTAATAATTGCTTAAATTACCGCAAACTTAGTAAGCTATAAATTATTATAAGCTTAATAAGCTATAAATTACTATAAGCCTGGTAAACCAGGTAAATAATTACGTAACAAAAAAAAGCACGAGTGCGCAAAAAAAACCAAGTGCGGGAAAAAAAAAATATTAAGCCGCCACCTAGTTCACCTTTATACCAACACGTATTCGTAACAACACTTTAATAAAGCTAGTATGCTTTACGATATATTAAAAATATACGATAGCTTAAATAAATAAATAGCTGTTATTTGCGGCTTTAGCGAACAAGTATAAGCAATACCACTTTAAACTTTATCGTTTTAGTTTTTAAAATTTAAATTATTTTTACAAAAATAAAAAAAACTTAAAAAACGTTATTGCTTTATTACATTTATAGATTTAATTTATATATAAACAAAAATTTTGTTTATTATTGCAGTTAAAAAAGCATTATAATTTAATATATAATTACGGATTAACATTAATAAAACGGCAAAGCTAAAAAAACTATCTGTATATTAAAAAACCTAGTGCGATTATTTTTTGCTATAGCTGAAAAAAAAAAAATACCGCTAAAATATTGGCTTATTTTTATTTAAACAGCAGTTTATATTAAAAACAAAAAACGGTTTAAAAAAACGGGCTTAATATTTTATAAAAACTGGTACGGGGAAAAGCTTAATATTAACAATATAGTGATTTTTAGCAAACGTAGCAAATATATGCTACAAAGCAAACCAAATATGCTAAAAAATAAAACTATTTTTTATATTATAATTAATTACAAAAGCAATAAAATTTATAACTATACGGTTTATAAACTTAATAATTATATTATTACTAATGCTAATAATATTGTGTTTATTAAAAAACACTTATATATTACTACAAAAAAAGCAAAAAAGCTGTTAAAAAAGCGCCTGAAATTATTATTACCACTTAGCAAACAAAAACAGAAAAAAATTGCAAAGGAAAGTGAAAAAAAACCTACTTTATAAAAAAGCGTACCTTAAAACTTATTTTTAGCAAAACCTTTAAGCCTATATATATTTAATGCTTATATAAAATATCCACTAAATATTTTTAAGCCATTTGTACTAAAAAAAACCCAATATTTATTAACACCACTTCGTTTATTAAGGTTATATATTAGCTTAACAAGCTTTATACGAAACGTACTAAAAAGCTATTATAATTTACGTTTTTAAATATAAGCTTTTAATTAATTTCGTTATAAACTAAAGGCTTTAAAATTTGCGTTTAAAATAATAATTACAGCGCTATTTTTTAGCTTGCTAATAACTAAAATCGAGCTTAAAAATTATAAACAAGCAAAAAATAACGCTAAATAGTATAAATAATATAAAGCTATAAGCTTTAAACATTAGTTTTTAATTAACAACTGTACTTAGATTTTTTGTAAATTATTTGCTAGCAAAAATTTAATAACTAGCAAATAAATATACAAAATTAAAAAAAGCTTTAACAGGAAAATTATAAAGTATAAAGCGCGCTAAATAGTTAAAAACTTTAAACAAATTTTTAAAAAAAATTATAATGAGATATTTACGTTAGTAATTAAACTTATAAGCTATAAAGCTATATTTGCTATTGCTATAGCACTAAACTTTAAAATTAAACAAATAAACGTTAAAACTGTTTTTTTATACAAAAATATAAAAAAAATATATATACGTATAATAACCACTTAAATTTAATAATAACATCAGCAAAGTTTGCAAACTAAACAAAGCTTTATATAAATTTAAACAAGCATTTAAAATATAATATTAAATATTAGCAGATTTTTTATATACGCTAAGCTTTAAGCTATTAAATTTAAACGTTAAAGTTTTTGCCAAAAAGTATATATATATAGCCGTTTATATAAATAATTTATTTATTGCAAAACTTTTAACAAAAAATATTAGCGAGATTAAAAAAGCACTGTTTGAAAAATTTAAAATGTAAAACTTAAGTTTTTGCTTTTTTTACTTAAAAATAACTATTACTTATAACCGAGCAAATAACCGCATTTATTTTAGTTAAAAAATATACTTAAAAAAAATTATTAAAGATTTCGGTTAATAAAAAGCATATAGCACTGTGACCTTTATAAATATAAATAAAATTTCAAAACTGTTAAACGATTATGTGGCTTTAAGAAAAAATTTACAGTGGTATGCTAAAATTATTAGCTGCTTAATGTATGCAATATTAAGCACCAAATTAAATATAGCTTATGCAGTGTTTTATTTAAGCAAATATATAAAAAACCTTACGCTAGCTTACATTAAAGCCGCTAAAAAAATGCTATAATATTTTTATAGCACTATAAATTTAAAGCTATGCTATAAAAAAAATCTGCAAAACTTAGTAAGCTAAACTAATGCTAATTAAGCCGGCTATATGCAAATTTAAAGGTTAATTGCCGGGTATATTTTTAATATAAGCAGCGGTGCTATTAACTAAAGCTTTAAAAAACAGCAAAGCATTACGCTATTATTTTGCGAATTAAAACTTATAAAATAAATATAGGTGTTACGAATACGTGTTAGTATAGGGGTGAACTAGGTGGCGGCCCAATATTTTTTTTTTTTTTTTTGCATTTGTTTTTTTTTCGCACCCGTGTTTTTTTTTGTTACGTGACTATTTACCTAGCTTACCAGGCTTATAGTGATTTTTAGCTTACCAAGTTTACAGTAATTTATAATTTATTAAGCTTATAATAATTTATAGCTTACCAAGTTTGCGGTAATTTAAGCGATTATTATATTTTTTATATTTATATAATTGTGCACTTTTTGTACCTAGTTATTTATTTGTTTTTATTTTTTAGCTATTAATTTAAAATTGCTAAGCATTAATATATTTATTATTTTAACAATTTAGTAATATTTTTTATTGCATAGTAATAAAAATATAATAAATTTTTTTAACGAACACCTGCTAATTTTTATACTGTTATTTGCAAATTAAAAACTCCCGATAAATTTATTATATTGTTATATAATAAATCCGTTATATTTTAATAGCTTTTTAATTAATAAAAATTAATATTAAAATAAATACCAGTATTAAAAAATAAAACTAAAAAAAAGATTAAAAAAAAATATACTTTATTAATATTTAAAAGCAAATAAAAATAAGCTAAAAACTTTAAATTTTTTTAAAAAATGGAAATAAATTAATTAATTAAATTATAAGCCGAAAAACACGAAATTAAACCTAAAAAAACAATTAAAAATATAATTATAATATAAATTAAAAGCAGTAATAAAACAAACTTAAGCAATAAAAACAAAATTTAAAAAATTTTAAATAATTTTATAAACAAAAAAAAAAAACAATAATATTTAAATTATTTATATTAGCACCGTTAATTTTAAAACTTATGATATTTTTTTTTTTTAGCATTTAAAGTTATTATATTTGTTTTACCTTTGTTTTTTTTATAAGTAACTTTAAAAATATTAACTATATTATTAGCAAATTAAAGTATAATTTTGCTAGTAATATAAAAATTTTTAACAATATTATAAACTAGCTAAATTATATAAAAACTAGTTATTTAAACTACGGTAATTATATTATTAATTTTAAAACTAGCAGCTTAATATTTTATATTTTAAACGTTTAAATTAACTATAGCAAGCATATTAATATTAAAAAAAGCTATATAAATAGCTTAAAAAAATAATAGCATACTATTTGTATTATTTTTATTATCGTTAAAATTAATAATAATATTAAAATTATTAAATATAAAAAAATTTAAATTTATAGTTTTTAAACCGTATAATAAATTTACTAATATAAATGCGTTTTTAATTTATATGCAACTTTACTTAAAATAATATTTATTTTTAATTACAAAAAATAATTAAAAAATAATAGCTATATTATAATTTTTAGCAAAAAAAATATTCAAATAGTTTAAACTAATTTTTAAAAATTTTCTAAAAGCTAATAGTAAAAAAAATCTTAAAAAAAAAACAAAAAAAAGTTTTGCGAATTATAACAAATTTAAAAAACGTATAAAAATATTATTAAAAATATTAAAAAAGCAAAACATACTAAAAAACAGTTATATTAATTTAAGCAAAAAATATAAGTATTAAAATATGCTATAAAATTTAAACGATTAGCAGCAATTTTAAAATTATTAAAATTAGCTTTATTTTATTTATTTTATAAAAAATTTAAAATATAAATGCAAAACAAATTATTTAAAATAAATAAACTAAATAAATTTAAAAAATATATCGATATAATAATTATAATCGATAAAAATTTTTTTAATTAATATTTTAAAAAAAAAAAAACTTTAAAAAAAACTAAAAGTTTTTAAAATAACAAAAAGCAAAAAATAAAAAAAGTAAGCGTAATTTAATAGCAACTTTTTAAAAATATATTAAAAAAGCAAAAGTTTTTAGCCTAAAAAAAAAGCAAAAATTATAGCAGTTTAAAATAATAATAAATTAAAAAGCCAAAAAAAAAAAAAACTTTTTTAAAAGCTAAATATAGTGTTGCAATTATTTATTAAAACAATAATTTTATATTAAAACAAAATAAATGTTTTATTTGCAATAATTTAAAAAATAAAGCATGCAAATTTTATTTAAAATTATATTAATTATTAAAATAAATTAAATAAAAATATATTTGTTATAAAAATAAAAACTGCGAGTTATATTTAAAAACAGCCATTTTTATATTGCGTTAAAATAAAGTTATTTATAAATTTTTATATTAATTATTCTATAAAAAATATAATTATTTATAGCATTAATAAATAATAAATAACGCTAAATTTAATTTAGCAAACAATTTAAACAAAAATATTAAAAAAAAAAGCTTATATAATTATAATAAAAATTTTTTTTATAAAAAATTACTAAAAATATATTTAATATATATAAATATTAATTAAAGCAAAAAAGCTATAGCGCTAAAATATATATATTATATAGCGGTTATTTATAAACTATATAAATAAACGTTTGTATTTTCACTAAAATATAAATAAAAAATCAGTAAATATAAATTATATTATTATGTTTATAATGCTTTAAAAAATTTAAAAAATAATTTATAAATATGCAAAAAATATTTTTATATTTAAATTAATTAAAAAGCAATTATCCGTAAATATTTATGCTATATAAAAATTTATTATAAAATTTACTAAAAAAGTATAAAACTATAAAAAATATTATTTATAAAAAACTTAAAAAGCCGAAATAAAAACAAAAAATTATTTATAAATAATTTAAAATTGTTAAAGCAAAAATTTTAAAATATATTATGTTTAATTAAAAAAATAATAATATTAATATATAAAAAATTACTGCAAAAAACATGCAATTAAAAAAATAAAAGCTTAAAAATTTGCTAAATTTAAAAAATAAAAGTTAAAAAACAAATTAAATTTTTGTTAAAAAAGCAATAAATAATTACAAAAATTAAAACTTTATAAAAAATTTAATATAAAAAAAAACTAACTAAAAATTTTAATTAAAATTAATAAAAAACAGTATAATATATTAATTAATTTTAAAGCATAAATTAACATTATATTTTTTAAAATTGCAAAATAAAATTAAATTGTTTAAAAATATAAAACAAAGTTTTATAAAATTATAACGTTTAATAAAAGCAATTTTAATTATTATAACGGTTAAATATTTAAAAAATTAAACTTTTTATTATATTTATATAAAAACACAAAAAATAAATTATATTAAATATTGCTAATATTTTTAATTATAATATTATTTTAAAAATGCTATAGTTAAAATTTAGCAACTTAGTTATTTAATAAAAATTTAAAAAAATTATATAAAAAAAAATAAAACAAGCAAAAATAATAAAAAAAATAACAAAATATATTATAAATAAAATTTTAAAAAAATATTTAAAATTTAAAGATTTGTTTTTAAAAAAAAAAAAAAAAAACTACTAAAATATAGTTTGTAAAACTACAAAATACCTATTAAAAAAAAACAAATATTTATTTTTTATAAAATATATTATATAAATTTATAAAAAGTTAAAGCATTATAAAAATATTTTAATAAAAATTTAGCAAAACAATTTATTTAAAAATTAATATTATCGGCCGGGTATTTTGTAATAATAACATTAAAAATTAAAAATAATAAATTTTAACTAAATAAAAACAAAAATTTAAAATTTTAAATAATAGCAAATTATTAACTATTAAACAACGCTATTATACCAAATAAACACTTTTTTATACTAATGTTAACAATAAAAAAAAACATTAATAAAGCAAAATAATATACTATAATAAATATGCTAAATAAATATTATGCAATTTGTATAGCAAAAAAAAAAAAAAAAAAAATAACAATATAAACATTTTATAAATTTTATAAATATTTTGTTATATTAAAAAAATTATAAAACATATTAACTAGTTTTTAAAAAATAATAATAATAATATTTAAAAAATTTATCGATAAATTTATATTTATATATTTAAATAATATTTTAATTTTTTTTAATATTTTAAAAAAATATAAAAAATATATAAAATTAATATTAAAAGCATTTTAAAAGGCAAAGCTATAATTAAACACTAAAAAATGCAAATAGCATATATAAAAAATTAATTTGTTAAAATATATAATTATTTTAAAACAAATTTAAATATAATAATTTAAAATTAAAACAATACATAATTAAAAAATTTTTAACCTAGCTATAATTATAAATATATAATAAACATTAAAATTTTTAAACTATATTTAATTATTAATTAAAAATTTTAATAAACTAGCTTGAAAATTTGCTAAATATATAATAAAAAAATATAAAAAAAAACGTTTTTTATATTAAAAAAGCTAAAAAAGCGTTTAAACAGTTAAAATTTTAAATAATATTTAATTTAATAGTTAAATTATTTAATTTATTTTAAAAAAAAAACTAAAAATAAATATATTAAATAAAATAATTGCTAAAATATTTAAGCACTTAAAAAAAATAAAAAAAATATTTAATAATTTATTATTTAAAAACATTAAAAAATATAGCATTATAATATTTAATTTATAATAAAAAATATTTAGCAATTATTATAGCACTTAGAAAATACAAACTTTTTTTTATAAAAATAATAAAACTTATTAAAATTTATTTAAATTATAAAAATTTTATTTAATTTATAACAACTTGAAAAATTAATAAAAAATATAAAAATTAAATAATTTTTTTATTTTAATTTAATTTTAAAATATATTATATTAAAAGAAAATATTTAAGCAAATATTTTTAGCAAACGTAAAATAAAAAAATTTAAAATATTTAAATAAAATATTTAAATATTATATTTATAAAAAAATAAAAATTTAAAATTTAATATAATTTTTAAAAACTTATTAGCAAAATAATTTAAATAAATTTAATAATAATATAATTAATAAAAACAAGCTAAAATATAAAACTTAAAAAAATACGATTATAATAATTTAATTTATTATTAAAAAATTTTATAAATATTTTTTGTATAAATATTAAAAAATAGCTAAAATAATATATAAGCTACAAAAAAAATATAGCTTTTTAAAATTAAAAAAAACTGTTAAAAATATTATTAAAAAATATAATATTTGTGCTAAAATTAAATCTGCATAATATAAACTATATAAATTATTTTAATTAATATAAATATTTAATTAAATATAATATATTATTATTTAAAATTTTATTACCAAACTGTTTTTATTAATAAATTTAATAATAAAAATATAATACGATGCAATATAAATTATTATAAATTAATTTATAAAATATACGTATTTTTTATTTTTTAAAATAAACGTAACTGCAAAATAATTTGCATATATTTTTATTCGATAATATTTTAATAAATATAAAATATTAAATAAAATTATTTTTAATTAAAACAAATTATTTATATTAAAATTTAAAAATAAAATTTAAATTTTTAACTATATATTATTTTTAAATAAATAAATAAAAAAGAATTAAATTAAATATTAAAATAATATTTATAAAGCTATACTAATTATTAGCAAAACAATTAAATAAAATTTTTATTTATAATATAAATTATATATAATATATTTATTAATAAAAAAATAAATATATTTTTATATAAAATAATATACGGTAAACAAGCAAAAATTAAAAAATTAAAAAAATTATTTATAAAAATAATTATAATTAAAATTAAAATAATTTAAATTAAATTGCAAGTTTAATTTTAATTTTTGCAAAAATAAATAGCAAAATATTACAACAAAAAAAAATTAAAAAATTAATTTTAGCAAAAAAAACAAAGTTTATTTGTTATAATAAAAATAAAATATTATATTAAAAATATTATAAATTAAAATAAAGCGATTAAATAACAAATTAAATTTTAAAAAATTATTTTATTAATTAATTACCGTTTGTTATTATTAAAAATAATATAAATTTATTTAATTTTTTACATTTTTTTATTTAAATTAACGCTAAATAATATACCTTTTAAAATATAAATTAAAGTTAAAATAAATTAAAATATTTATAAAATCGAAAAAATATTAAACTTTTATTAAAATAGCAAAAAAATTAATTATTTAATAAAATAAAAAAAATATTTATATATAAATAATATATAAAACCTTATAAAATATTTAAAAAATGCCGCAATAATTATAAATTAATTTTATTAATAATATTTTAATTAATTAAAATTTATAAAAAAAAGTTAATTTTAAAAAAAATATTTAAAAAATTTTAATTAAAATTTATTAAAGTAGCTTATGCTATTTACGCTTTTTTTTTTTTTTACTTAAAAATATTTATTTTTTTTAATATATTATAGCTTATTTAAATTATTTAAAAATTAAAGGTTTTGCTAAACTATTTATATATTTTTTGTTTTTAAAAATTGTTTTTGCGCTTATAAACGCGCTAATTTATTTAATATAAATTAAAAACTATTTTATACACGTTTTAACTCGTTTTGCACAAAAAAAAATTATTGCTTTGCTTGTTTTTTTTTATTTTTAAATTAATAATGTTTAAATATTATATTATTTACAATATTTATTAAAACTTTTCAATTATTATAAAAATAATTAATATAAATATATTTTATACAACAAAAAATATTTTTTAACATTTTATATATTAAAAATTAATTAAAGCAATAAAAATAAAGCATAATTTTATAATTAAATTAATTAATAAAAAAAGCAAAAATAAATTTTTGTTTAATTTTAATTAAATAATTAGCTTTTTTAATATAACTAAATATTTTAAAAAAATAATAATATAAAAAAATTATTTACAAAAAAAAGAAATTGTTAAAACAATAATTTTAAAAAAAAAATATTATTATAAATATATATTAGTATAAAAATAAACTCTATAGCGGCTTAATATTTTTTTTTTTTTTGCATTTGTTTTTTTTTGCATTTATATTTTTTTTGTTATATAATTATTTACCTGGCTTACTAAGCTTATAATAATTTTTAGTTTACCAGGCTTATAATAATTTATAGTTTATTAAATTTATAATAATTTATAATTTATTAAACTCGCGGTAATTTAAATAATTATTACATTTTTATAATAAATTTATTATACAATAATATAATAAACTTATTAAAAGTTTTTAATTTGCAGGTAATAATATAAAAATTAACAAGTATTTATTAAAAAAATTTATTATATTTTTCTTACTGTGCAATAAAAAATATTATTAAATGTTAAAATAATAAATATATTAATGCTTAGCGATTTTAAATTAATAGCTAAAAAATAAAAACAAACAAATAATTAAATATAAAAAAATGCACAATTATATAAATATAAAAAATGTAATAATTGCTTAAATTACCGCAAACTTAGTAAGCTATAAATTATTATAAACCTGGTAAACTATAAATTATTGTAAACCTGGTAAGCTATAAATTATTATAAGCCTGGTAAGCTAAATAAATAGTTACGTAACAAAAGAAAAGCACAGGTGCAAAAAAAAAAAACAAGTGCGGGAAAAAAAAAAATATTGGGCCGCTACCTAGTTTACCTTTATACCAACACATATTTATAATAATTTTTTATATTTATATAGTTATATATTTTTTATACCTAGTTATTTATTTATTTTTATTTTTTAACTATTAACTTAAAATTGCTAAGCATTAATATATTTATTATTTCGATAATTTAATAATATTTTTTGTTGCACAGTAATAAAAATATAATAAACTTTTTTAATAAATACTTGTTAATTTTTATATTATTACCTGTAAATTAAAAACCCTTAACAAGTTTATTATATTATTATATAATAAATCCGTGATAATAAACCATTAAAAAAGTTATATAATTACAACATTTTTTAATAAAATTAAATGCTGCTAAAAAAATACATTAGCTATTATAATTTATAGCAATAATTAAAAAATTATACCTATAGCAAAAAATTTTTAGTTTTATAGCAAAATAAAATATATATTAATATAGCAAGCTTTTTATAAAAAAGTAATATAACAAAACAATATTAATTTTATATAAATGTTTACATTTAAATAAATAGTTAATAACTTTATTAAATTATTGCTAAAAAACAAATTTATTGCTTTTTAAAATATTTTAAGCTTTTGTTTATAAAATAAATAAATAAAAATTTAAAAAAATATTTTACAAATTTTTATTAAAAACTAAAATAATTGCTATATTTTTTTAAATAATATTATTAATAAATATATTATTAAAATTTATACTTTTTAGCAAATTTAATTATATTATTTACAATTATTTTAGTTATTGCTATTATTAAAAAATATATAATATATATTGCAAAAATTCCTTTATAAATGATTTTTAATAAATATTAAAGCAATTATTTTAAAATTTTATTTATAAAAAAAATATTTTATATATTTAATTTTTTTAAAAAATTTAATAGTATATAAAACAATTAAAATATTTGCTAAAAATTTAACAGCACGCAAAACAATTAAAATATTTGCTAAAAACTTAATAGCATTTAAAATTATAGCAAAATTATTTATTAACTTTAATAAATTACTTATAAATTTAAAAATTTTCGCTATAAAAATTAAAATATATTTAAAGCAATTTAATTTTTAATTAATATTATTAGTTTTAAATTATTTTAAATTAAAATAGTTAAACAGTTTTTATATTTATTTGCGATTTATTATTTATTATAGCAAATAAAATAAAATAAACTAGTTAAACTATATATTAAACGCAGCAGTAAAAAATATATTTAGCTATTTTGCCGGCTTATTAAATATAATATTTAAAAACGTTAAAATTAAAATATTTAGTATATTTAATAGCTTTGTTATAAAAAATCTATAAAAAATTTATAATTAATATATTTTTGCTATAGCTATTATTAAAAGCAAAAAAGTAAAAAAAAAACATATATTAATATAAAATTACAATTTAATAAAAGTTAGCAAATTAAAACGCTATAAAATATTTTTGTTTAAAAAATAACATTTATTTATCGATTATTTAAAAACAAAAAAAAAATAAACAAAGCGCAAATTTGGTATAATATCGACAACAGTGCAAAAAGTTAAAAAAAAATATTTTTTTAATATATTATTAAAAATTACTAAGTAGTTTAAGGTAAGCGACTTACCTTACCAAAAAACAAAAAATACACGTTTTTAAAACTATATACAATTTTAAATATAATATAAAGCAGTTAACAACTAGAAGTGGCAATAGCCTTATGTAAACGTATATAGTTCGAATAAAAGTATTAAAAACAGGGGGGCTGGTAATGCTGGTAGCTGGTACATACGACCCACATATATTCACTATATATTAGAGAGATATTTTTTACTCCACTGTATCTAGATTAAACTCTAAGAAATCAATTTAATACAGTACACCTATATATTTAACTACTCTCGCTGCCCTGTCGATTCTGGGAGGATTCCCGTTTTCTCCGTTCCAACGGCATAATAGGTAGCATTCATACATATTTTTAATATGTAGTTAGTACAGCCGGTGGGTTTGTAAGGTTACAGTAAGACCTAGCCAGCGCAACCAACTACTCATGCAGACATCATGTTGGTAATACCTGGTGCATTATTACGGCTGGTGATGATGATTGAAGATGATTCGGTCTGTGTATTGTGTCATATACGGAGCGGGGAACGACGGAAATAATCCAGGCAGGATTATCCTACCGATGTATTGCATATATCACGTTTCACTGCTTCTGTGCTAAGCCAATAGCTGGCTCCGATATATTAAGATGCGTTTGATCACATATTCCCTGGCACCTCCGTGTGGCGTCGTAATCTTGTTAGTTTCAAGCCTCGCCTTTCCCACAATTGGCGTCGGCGCCATCTAATGTGCTCGAAGATGTAACCAATCAAGCATCCTGTGCAGCATACTGATTCGTCTTTCCCTTTCCGGTAGGTGTTCTCTGCTGTCTATCCCAACAGCGCCGTAACATGGAATGTTGATATACGAACTAAATATCTCGTTCCAAGTTTCTTGTAGTCAGTAGTTTAAACTCAACACTCGTTTGTCTTCATCAACTCCAAGTCCAGAGCGCGCAGGACATTGTCTGCGCTAGTGTACTTCGACGTCCAACAGCCCAGGATGATCTTCCCTCCAAGAAGCCCTTCGACATCAGGGAATATGCCTTGTCTAAAAAGATCCTCGACCTGCTGGTCATAGCTTTCCATTTCTTCCACCGTCTTGAAGGGTCCAAGGGCTCGGTATGGCCAGTGTCCGGTAAGGATAGTGTAAAGGATAGATCCAACACTGAATATGTCTGTAGCAGGTGTCGACACCCACTCTGAATTCGGGTCAAAGAAGCCGGGATCTGGAAGATGTTTGCCGTCCAGGCCAAGCTTCTCACACGTTGAACCGCCAAAGTCGCAAAGCCAGAGATCCAGGGACTTTGGTGTGGTGGCATGAACCAAGAAATTGTCAGGGCGTAAATCCGAGTGTGTTACGCCCCGACCATGAATATATGCGATCAATTCAACAACTTGTCGGCACCATTTCCTGCGGACGGGCGTGGGAATAGTATCGTGGTTCTCCTCGAGATACCGCTGGAGGCTGCCGTGGCTGGCCTCGGCAAGGAGCAGCCCTCGCACAGTGTCTTGCCATCCAAGGTATCTAGGGCAGCGTCAGCACAATGAATCTGTCGCGGAGATTGGGTAAACAAACTTCACGATTCTTGGATGCTCTCCTAGTAGGTCGAGAATTTGCCGCTCAACCGAGAAATTGTTGGTGATCTCATCCGTCAGTTTTCGGTAGGCGCAGCTTTCTTTCCAGACTTCTACGGGATACTTTAAGATCACGCCCGGCTCTATTTGACAGAAGCGCGAAGTTGAACCTTGAAAAAACTTCGGGGCAACCATTAAGTCTGTGTTTAACGAATGGATAACAAAAAGGACGCTTCGTCGCGGTTGTTTGACATGGTTGTTTTATGCGGAAGAAGCCATATGACGAGGCAGCGCCATCACTTCAAAAGGGACATGACAAGGGTCTACCACGGGTTAAAATCTGGCTACCTAAAAACGAACGGCGAAAGAGATGGGACCACGCCAGGGCGCAAAATATAAGCCCCAGTGTTATTTATAGAAGAGGTCTTTGTTTCTAGCCACCGCAAAAGCACACGGGATAGAGGACACCTTCAACGGCTCCTCAGAGCTCGGCCGCTCAAGTTGTCAAAATAGTAGGTATATAAGCGTTACATTCAGCTTGACTATTTGTCTAAGAAAGGTGGGAAAGGTTTTATATATATACATGAACAAGATGTTTGTGCTTTTTGTATTCCTAAGTGTTTCAGTATATAATGTGACTACTTGACTTAGTTTACTTTTAACATTTCCGCTTAAAAAAATGCTTTATATAAAAAAAACGCTGCGTATAAATATTAATTACTTCTGCAAACCTAAGTGCTTTATGTATAAAAAAAACGCCGCATGTATAAAAGTGTTAATTGTTTCCGCAAATTTTAGTTGCTTTGCGATAATAGCATTATGCTATTTTTGCAGCAATAGTTAGCTTCCGCGGCGGCAAAGCTTAATTTTAACGCTTTTGCAGTATTGTCGGTGTGTTAAATATTAGTGTTTGCTTTTGCAGCATTAATATACTTTAAGTTTTTTGGCGTAATTAATAAAGTGGTAACTGCTTTTTTATTGCTAGTGCCCGTAGCTAAATAGCTATTATTTTTGTAGATTTTGTTTTTAAAGCTAATTTATTGTGCGGTTTAAATAAGTGCTTAGCTACGCTTGTAATTGCAAAAATAAACTTTATTGTTTATGTTTTTTTTTTTTGCAGCTGCAATATAAATAGCTTTATTTTTGCTTTTTAGTTTAGTTTAGCATTTTTTTTTATTTTTTTAAGTCCGCTAATTTTTTTAAATGTTTTAAGCTTAATTTTTAAATATTTTTTATAACCCAAGTGCTTTTTTAAATTTTTTAAACAAATTTTTAAATAATAATTTAATAAAGCCATTTGCTATTATATTTTTTATACGGATTTATTTTAGCTGTATTATTTTTTGCTTAACTTGTTTCTAGATAAAATATGCTTAAATGTTAATATATCGGTTTTTATTATGCTATATTAAATTTTTTGCTAATATAATTGTTTTTTAGTTATTATTATATATTATTATAATATTTAGTTTTTTAATATTTAATTTTTTGCCGCTAGCTTAACGTTTAAAACTTAATTTGCTATATAATCGGAATAGCTATATTGCTTTTTTTGCCGCGTTAATTATTTCTCGGTATTTAGCTTTGCACGTTAATAAAGCAATAGTTTGTTATAATTTCGATAACTAGTTAATTGTTTCGCTGCTAAAGTTAAAAATATACTCTAAGGTTAATTTTTGCATATTTAAATCTCCTTTTTAATTAGCGTTAATTTAGCCCGTTAAAAGCTTTAGTAATTTTGTTAAAATAAAGCAATATATTTTAAACCTTAATAAATACCGCATTATCTTTTTAACTGCTGCTTTATAAGTTAAAGTTAGGTTAAATAAATATTTGCTAACGCATAAAACTGCAAACGCTATATTTGGTCGTGTTTTAAGCATTAAATATATTAAACATTTTATAATAAATTAGTATTTATATTTATTTCCTGCTAAATATATAAACCTGTTTTCAGCTTTTTATAGCTTTATTATTATTATAAATATATTAATAAGCTTGCAATTTTTCAATCTGTGTTAGTTAAATATTTTGTCGATATACTTTTGTTAATTAAAATAAATAGTTTTATTTTTGCGGTTGCATTGTATTTATATGCCTAAATAATATTAGCAAAAGTTTAAATCCGTTATTTAAAAATATTTTTTAAAAGCAATTTTAACATTTTTAATTTTTAAAAAATTTTTGCTTACTATAAGCAAATCGTTAACGTATACAGCAATAAAAATGCCTGTCTCGGTATTTGCAAAAATACCACAGTTTGCAAATAATAGCTCGAACTTTAGTGTGCGTAAAAAATTTGATAATGTTTTAAACCATATTTTTAGTGCTTGCTTTAGTCCGTATAATACCCGTTTTAATTTATATATTTGTTCGGTATTATCGGTAAACTCGTAAAGTTATTTAATATATATATTTTTCTTTATTTTTCCGTAAAAAAACGCTGTTTTTACGTTTATTTGTTTAATTTTTAAGTTTTATACTGCAGCAATCGCAAATAAAATTTTGTAATTTATTAGTTTTATTACAAACGCAAAAATTTTAAAATAATTGATTTTTTTAATTTGTTTAAAGCTTTAAATTATTTATTTAGCTTTAAAACAGGTAACCTTATTATTAAGTCCCCGTTTTAGCTTGTAAACCTACTTTTTTTATAGCACGTATATTTTTTTTTTTGCTACCAATTTTTAAATGCTATTATTAATTAATAATTTATATTTTATCTTTATAGCATTTTATTATTTATTTTTGTTGGGATTTCTAAGTGTTTTTTTTATTATTACTAGCTTTATATTTTTTTTGCGAGTTTTAGCAAATGCTGCGAGTGCTAAAGTCGTATAAAAAGCTTAAATGTTAAAGTTTAGCAAAAAATAATAATTTTTAAGTAAATATTTTAGTTTAAAATGTTTAAGTACGGGTTAATTTATATTTATTTTAAATAAATTTATAATAAAAATAATAAAATTAAATGCAGTTAATAAGTCGGTTTTTGTTATAATGTTTTAGCTAAAGCTAATAGTGCTTTAGCGCTTTTTTTTAAGTAGCGAAGTAGCAAATTTTTTTATTTTCGGTATTTTTTCGAAATTGTTTGTTTAAACGCTTGTAAATACTATTTTTAGTTTTGCAGCTTTTTTTTTGCCGAAGCAAATGTTTTGCTTTGCAACTTTAATTATTTTTTCGTTTGCTATTAGCACTCGGTAAATAAAATTGCTGCTATATTTTATTAAAATGCCGGGTGCTGCTTTTAAGTTAAACTTTTTTTGCTTAGTGCTAAATAATAAATATAAAATTTTCGTGCCTAGTTAGCAAATATAATTAACTATCGGTTTTTGTCCGTATGCTCGCTTAAAAAGTATAATATTTAAAGCTATATAAAAGTTTTTGTTGCGTAAATAGTTAACAGCTGTTGCTACTTTTAGCTAATAGCGTAATAAAATAATTTTTTTTATTATCGTAAAAAATAATTTGTTTTATATAGTAATATTAAAACTTTTTGCTATTTTATTGCTTTAGTGTTATTTAATTAATGCAAGCTAAATTTTTATGCTTTTTTAAAGCGTTTATCGTTTAGCATTTTTAAATATAAATTTTCCGGCTTTATTTGCATAAATTAAGCAATATTTTTTGCTTTAGCGTTTAAAACTTTATAGTTTGTTAACAAACTTTTTTATAATTAACTATATTAACTTTTAGTTGTTTATAGTTTTTAGTCCGCTAAATTAGCTATAAGCATTTATTATTATAAGCTAATACTTTTTTTCCTTAGACTTTATAATATAGTAAAAGCTACAAACATTAATAAATATAATTTTACCGATATATTTTTTTTTTAAAAAACTTTTTTTGTAAAACCTTTTTTTTATTTTTTTAAAACGTATGCTTTGCAAACGCAATACGGCTTAGCGTTATTTATATTTTCTACGATTTTTTTTAGCTTTAAAAAAAAAATTTTATTAAAATATCTCATTTTTTCATGCCATAATTTCATTTTAAAGCTTATAAAGTACGCTGCTAATACTAAAAGTATAAAGCGGTTAATAAGCAATATAAAAAAGTTTTTAAAACAAGGTGCTAAAATAACAACTTTTAACGGCCTAAAAAAATATATAGTACACTTGTTTTTTATAAAGGTTATTTTTGTTTTTTTGTTAAAAAATTAGGTAACGGAAATCAAGTTAACACTTAGTTTAAAAGCATATAGTATATTAATAAAAATTATTTTGGTAAAACCAATTGTTATAGCATATCGCTTAACAAAGTTTTTTTTTTTTTTTACAGAAATCTTAATTTTTTTAATACCTTTTATCGTTATTTCCCCTAAATTGAGCTTTTTATAGTTTAACAAGTCGTTTTTATTTTAGGTAACATATTAAGCACATTTTAAGTTTAAATCCCAGACTTTTTATAGTAAGCAGTTTATCGTATATTAGCTAACTATATGTTTACTTGTAATATAATCGCTATATAAAATATCTCTAGTAAGGTTTTTTTAATAAAATTTTTTTAACAATATAGCGTAAAAAATAAAAAAAATTAAAAATATTTAAAAAAAATTAAAATAAAATTAGTAATAATAACAATTAAATTGTTATATTAACAAAGTTTAAAACGATAAATAACAAGTTATATAACATAAAATAATTTTAAATAATTTATATAACATTTGCTATATCGCTATTATTGCTATTATTTTTAAAAGCTAAACGCAATGCTAACAACGCTTTTGTTGTTTTTTTTTTGCTATTTATTTGCTGCTTTTTTTTTTGTTTTGTTTAAGCTTAGTTTTAAAGCTTAAAATGCAATTTTTAGCATTTTGCTTTTACGTATTTAAGCTTACCGCAATGCCCGCATTTTTTTTGTTTAATTATTATTGTTTTTTCGTTATTTATTAAAATTATAGTTAGCGCCCGCTTTTTACTTTTTATATTGCTTAACGTTATTGCTAGCGCTAGTACGCTATCGCTTGTTAATTAGCCGTTCCGCCTTATTTGGGTTTTTTTTGCTTTTGCTGTTGCAACTACGTTAGCAAATATTAAAATTGTTTTATTTACAAAGGTTTAAAAAACCTGCGCCCAGGCTTTAAAATCCTTGCTAAATTTTTTAACAAAATGCATTATAAAGTAGCTTTCGGAAAATTTATAGCTAGCTTTTACTTTAGCATATTTTTTCTATATTTCGCAAATTTTGTCGGCCAGTTTTTAAACCGTAAAAAATTTTTTAATAATTGCACCGTTTTACTTATTAAACAACTATAAAAATAATATAACTTTTTTTTTGTTATATTTATTGTTTGCTTAGTTAAATATCCCGGCAATTGTAAAAATATGCGCCGTTTTTTAGTTTTGCGACAAAATAAAACTATTTCGTAGCAAAAAAATATTTTTTTTAAGCGGTTTGCTACTTTATTTTTAAGTGTTATAGCACTTGTTTTGCGGTTTTTAATAATTGCTTAATAATAAATTTGTAAGCGTTTATTGCTTTTATTACCGTTTTTATGCCGAAACGCTATTTGTAATAGTTATTTCGACTTTTTAGCTTAGTAAACAAGTTAATTTTCGCATTAGCTATTTTAATTTCCGGTATTATAATAGCAAAATTGCTAGCAGCTATAATAGTATTTGCTGCGCTTTGTTTAATTAATATATTTGCTGTATATAAGCTAAAAAATAAATATAATGTTGCTAAAAAACAAAATTGCAGTAAAATTAAAAATTTTTTTTAAAATTGCTTTAAATTAAAATATTATTCGGGCATAAGTTAATATTCCGAGTTTAAGTTTAAAAAAAGCTAAAATAAACTTTTTAAACTAGTTTCTTTTTAAAGTTTTTATAAATTTATATTTGCAGCTAAATTTTGTACCTTAAAGCTAAAAATATTAATATTATTAAGCAAAAACAAAATATTTATATCGTTTTAGTTTAAAACATAATTATTTTCTGCAAATATTAAAAAATTAACATATAAGTAATCGTTTTTATTTTTTTCTTAAAGGTTGCTATAGTTTTACTATAAAGCGATATTTTCAGCTAAATATAAAAAATTCGCAACGTTTAGTACTTATTGTTTAGTGACTAGTTTAATAACTTATTTTCTTTATTTTTGTACTGTATTAATTTTTTCGTAGTTTATTATACTATAAAATATTATTTAAAACTTTTTAGTATAAAATAAATAAAAAAAAATAAAACTAAATTAAAAAAAATATATAATTTTTTTTACTTATTTTGTAGTACTTTTGCTTAGTACCTAATCTCGGTCCGACGAAAGTCCGACTTTTTAGCAACTTATTAACTTAGATTTGTTAGCTTATAACCGTAATAATAAGTAATTTAGCTAGCTATATAACTTCAGTAAAAAAGTCCCGGGCTCATAACCTGTCAAAATAGTAAGTATATAAGCGTTACATTCAGCTTAACTACTTGTCTAAGGAAGGTGGGAAAGGTCTCATATATATACATGAACAGAATGTCTGTGCCTTTCGTACCCCTAAGTGTCTCAGTACATGATGTGACTACTTGACTCAGTTCACTTTCAACACAAGTAATGCATACTAGAGGCAGCAGATCAATAGCCAGAGAGCATGTGCCCCAGAGCGGGACCCGAACACAAAGGTAGCCATTCGCCCACAGGTGGTGAGCGTGTTCGATATGACGGCCGCTCTGTAAATTTAGCATGGTCTTGGCACAAGAGATATTACCTCACCTCGCCTCACCACCTCGAAAGAGAAAGAAAAAAGACGAGGATATTAAGTGATACGCTACGTAGTCTGACCGAAAGGGCGGTGAAGATATGCCTGAATAAAGAGAAGTTGCCGAACAGAAGGTTGGGACATCACATCTAAAGGACGTACCAGGCAGGGTAAGTAATGCCAATTCTGGAGATCGAATTCGGTCAGTTGTAATACCACGCATACGAGTTACTCCTACGCCAAGATTTGTCACAGTATCTTACAAGACGCATTCGATAGGAACATGATATTTTCTTGTCAGAGGTTCCAGCGACAAAAAAAAAAAAAAAAACTAGTAATACTGTGTTGCATTTTCTTTCTGTACATGCATGTATGCGACCGCGGGCGATTAAGTACTCGGCTCGATAGATAACGCCTCAAACCACGAGTCAACATTAGGTATGCTGCAGTTATGTTCCATGACAGCAGCAACACTTATCCGTCCAACAATTACTGTGTTGTCTGATTTTAGCGACAGCAAGCGTAAATCAGCCATAACAAGCCTAGATACAGGACAGCTTGACAGGATTGCCATTTGTTACAGTAACTTGCTGCAAGCTTGTCACACTCAGGTCAGGGACTCTTTAGTGTATGGGCTATAGAATCCTCTGAAGTTGTTGTCATCGCTCCTAAATGTAACCCGTCGCTTTTCTTTTTTTACCTCAGACCGCTCTGGGTGATTGATTTTTCTTACACACTACCTAAGTAGTACTATAGTAGCCTACTTCTTCGATAGCTTAACAGATGAGAACAATATTCTATGTGAAATCTCTAACAGCAGCAGTATTTATTTACGTTTTAAATCAGCTTCAATGAGATGGCCCCTCTGCAGCCCTTACTCTTTTTTTATTTGTGCAGCTTTCACCATTCTCTATTTGACTTCCTTGGAGCGGAGATGATAGAAGCTTAGCAATACCCTCACGTCTCGGGGTCATATATGCCATTTCGTCGAGGTGCGCTGCATGCGTCCCGAAAGTGGCTTTGGATGCGACAATGGATGTCATATATGCCCCTGAGTATTCATCGAAGACTTATCACAGTTTTCTACTTCTGGTGTTTATTGTGCTAGAGGCTCTGTGTGGGAATGTAGAGACTCGATCAATTAATTTGGATGTTTCCGGAGATGCAGTAGACTGTAGAAAACATCAGACGATGGAGATAAGAACATAAAAGCTTCGCGTCAAAACCAGTGTAAATAAAGGAGCCATTGTCGTCGACGTGGTTGCGAAGATCACAAATTGTATCGTAATGTTCATCCCTATTATTCGAAACAAGAGAAAATAGTGTACTATGCTAAGAATAGCATGTAAAGATCTTGTCAGGGTAAAAGAGCTACTTGCCTCTACCAAGTCTTGACTGATGCTATTGAACATAATAGTTACTCTACGATTGTCAGCTTGCTTGAGAGATAGACATCAACTTCTGTTTTGGAACCTTCAGTCGCAATTTCGCATCACTTGCAGTTAATCAAGGAAGCATTTAGTCCGTGGGCACCCATGTGATATTTGATGTCTTGATAAGCTCGTATTTAGGTCTCGACGTGCTTTAGATGATCTATAGAGAAGATTCATAGTATTGTAGAGTTAATTCAGAGATTTAGCGAGACATCGTGGTATTGAATCTGCTGCTAGATATATTGTCCGTGGCTTTGTAGAGGATGAGAAGATATCAGGACGATTAACAACCGTTAGTTAGGGAGATGTTATTATCATTTGCGTATTGTGGCAACTATGAACTGCGGCTCGAATGTATATAGTAGAGTTAGTGACGACTTGTCAGAATATGTATCGGTTTCCGTCTTCAGATGTGATATACTATGTAGTGATGACACCCGTGGCTGTGTGGTCTTCGGATCTTTTGCGTAATTCTCCTCTGCCGTCTTTCCGGAGACCTAGGGGGTCGAGGAACAAGCAGATACGGTATTTCGGTATTTTTCTCGATAAAGATACTGTGCTCTTCCATTTCAGGGATCACACAACTCATAGGAGCGGCATATTGCCCAATAATAGCCCCTATATCCTCATAAAAGTGTTGCTGAGATTAAATGCGCACAGTATACGAGATGTCGACGCCGTTTCCGGCCAGCGGAATACAACCGATCACGAGAACGTCCAGCGTGTCCGCAATCCACGCCTAGCGCTATCTTTGGGAGTGTTAAATTAGAAAATTGGTTATCGTGTACGTAAGGCAGCTTAATATTTCGTAGATGGACATTTGCTTCTATCTTGTGCCAGTGAGGATACTAGAGTTTTCAATGCCTAGAGGCTGCAGCACGTTAGTATAAGCAACAATTTCGATGGAACATCATTATAAAGTCGGGCTTACAGAATTGCCGTACAAGGCTGCATGGCTATAGATGGGACATTCTCTCTCACGATGAGAGATGTTTAAACCAACAGGGAGGTGCATATAATACGGCGAACTAGTACGATACTTTCCCCGTGGTTGTTGTCAGAGGGGCTTCTGGTTTAGTATTAATCATTGCTCCTCTGCTGCCGCACATTTCTCGGTTCCCTTTTCGTCGTCTTCTCTCCCTTCTCCTTTCGTGCTAGTGTCTTGATTAATTATCTTTGGGTTTTCGCGGATTAGATGATTCCCCATCGATTGATTCGTCTTGCTGATGAAGGCGATCTGAAACAGATAATTGAGACGAGACTGTATTCAAGTTACCTGGTATAGGAGGATGATCGGAGACTTGAGTGTGTGACAGGTCGCTTGCCTCCCTGCTAACTGTAGCCTGGATCCCAGGTCGTCAATTATTATCTCCTATGCCACTTGTTGACGGCGGCGCTGTCTGGCGGCGCCTTCTGTGTCTTACGTGCCCTGGAGTGACTTCATCTGCTTGCTGCTGGGCACCTGACCCTACGTATTAACAACAAGTATCGAGCAATAAAAAAGTCTGAGTAACTTACTTAAGCGCACAGAGTTCACCGCTCCAGAAGTAGGCGGAGAGTACCGCCAGCCCCGTCCCGTACTATTATTGTAGACTCGGTAACTACCCGTGTGCTCGACGTATCCTGGACTTACACGGACTGTTGGTAACAGCGTCCTATCGAGTCTAGGCCTAGGAATGGCAGACGGAGGAGAAACCAAGGACTCTATGGGATTCGTTGACGATGTAGTAGAACTATCCGGAGATTGTATTGCGGCTGGGTCCCTTTGGAAAGGGGTTGTAGATGGAGTAGACGAGGTAACACTCGAGGAAAGAGGAGACGAAGACAGCTGGGCCGTTATCGATTTGCGTACTGTTGGAGTTTGCAGAGGAGAATGCGAAGAATAGGGAGAATTCGTATCTGTGACGGGAGAAGCGACAGAATTTGGCGTGCTTGTAGTTTCAGCTTCGACAGCAGGGGAAGCTTGAGCCGCTTGGTGGTTCCTCTGGGCTTCCCGTAAGCCTGTACAATTCGTACTGTCGTAACCCGATCTAGGCATATCGACTGGAAAAGTGAAATAGAACATCCAACTGTTAGAGATTAATGTCATAGCAAATGTAAGCTAAGTATTAGTAAAACTCTCAAGAACGGGGCTCAAAAGAAGATTCAGTCAGGCTCTTGGTTGGAAGAATCTTGTTCCTGGGTCTCTTGTCTTTCGGAAGAGGCTATTAGCGAAGTACCATAAGTACGGAATCTTGAGCAGAAGATGTGAAGGGATGAGTGGTGTAATAGAAATCTCGAGTATCTGATACAGAGGTAGTAAGCTATAGTAAAAAGCATAGATCTTGCTTCGTAGTAGTAATTCTGGAGCCGTGACAGGGCAATATTCTATTTTGTTGAAACGCCTCGTGAAAGCGCGACATAACCAAAATAGATTTGAGAATGGGGAGTAGTTACAATATAGTTTAAGAAAGGAAGCGGTCAAGAATTGATTGTTATAAGAATAGGGGTGATATGGCACAGCCTAGTGTTTGTAATGTTCGCACAGGGTGCTTAGGGCGTCCCAACCACACCAGCCCTTACATTGGTCAGAACTGGGAACTGGGACAAGAACAGATAGTGGATTGTATCATCAAGAGCATTCGCATACTGCATCTTTCTGTATTTACTCAGACGCTCAAAAACTCCCCCTGTCGTTCACTGCTTGTGTGACACTGTAATTGTTTTCAAGTGGCCGTGAAGATATCGAGAGATATTCAAGGGAGCCAAGTACAGAACTTAGATACACGGCCGAATGGAAATCAGGGCCATGATCTAGCCATCAACACAGCCATTGCATAGGGCATTCTTTTAATGGAGATTTAAACCTAGCTGGTGAAATTAGAGGCTTCGTTAACGACAAACTAAAGATACTGGTAATTACGGCCTTCGTTTAAATAGGCTTTCAAATACAATGAATATGTACCTATGGGAGTGACTACTCAAAATGAGGTCAAGGCCTTACAGTGACAGTATACGACCATTGTATGCTACAGATGGGCTAGTTCATATTGCTGGGTTGTTGGGTTTATTGTCCTGTCCCCTATCCCAAAGACTATTGGATACAACTTATCTCCGAGGGAAAACAACAGTGGAGAATATTACCTCAAACATTGAAAGATGGTTCGAGCTCGTGAGGAGCTTTTACCTTAAGGTACCTCGAGCGCCTATTGTTACCGCCCAACCCTCAATGACCGCCATAATAGGTATAAGCCAGACAACACTGAAGACCCAGGTCCGTGGACATATACTCTTAGAACATAATTAAGGGTTCTTTGATTCTACCAGATAGCATGGCTTTGGAAGATGAATGTTTTATTCAGAGCTGGGCTATCGAGACTATGTCATATCTGTGATATTTTCCCCTCTATGATTGCTTTCCTTCCCCGCCCGTCTGTTTGTACCGATCTTGATGTTGTTAGGGTTCTCATGGTGCAGCCCGTTAGGCTTTAATTGCCGGCCCGGTATATTGGGTTTGGATTGTCGGTCAGGTGCTTTTTGCTCCAGCGCTGAGTCGACTTCCTTGGCCCAGGCAATCCAATCAACTCTCCTATTTCTCCATAGGTCTCCCTTCCAGTTCCTCCATATTCGACGACCTATAAAGGAATCACGAAGCTCTTGTTCGTGCTGCCCTAGCTCTGTCATGATGGATTCTTTGATATGAAAGGGTAGGGATATCCCTTCACTCCTGGACGGAACAGCGATGATGGCAGATAGAACCTTATTTCCGTGTTCAGAGTCCGCCAATTTCATAATATGAGGTCTCAAAGAGGAGACCAGCGCCTTGTGGAAGATCTTGTTTTGAGATGGTGTCGAAAGTGCATCCAGTATAACGTGCGAAGTGGGCGCAGAGGAAGTCGCAAGCTCTAGAACCTGCTCCTCCGAGAGCGCTGCTATCGATGTTTGAATTGCCTTGCGAGGAGATTCCGGTATAGCAAGCATTGCTGTGACCAGATGGGATCCGTGAGATATTAAAGCAGAGCGATTCTTTGCGAGAGGCTCGTGCTGTTTTTCACTATCATCTTGTGACGATTGGGGCAAACACAGCCGGGGTACAAGTGACTTCGAGTCGCCTCCACATTCTTCAATTAGTCGTTTGGTTAAAGCCTTGACTTCGTCATATGCTTGGCGCGCCTGACAACGCTCAATCAAAGCTTTGATCACATTGAACCTTGACAAATCAACTAGCTTGCCAAACTCTGGTAATGTTTGTTTGACTGCCCCTATCAAATCTTCTTTGCTCAGTCGGTTTAGGACGCAGATTGCTGGGTAGCATGCAATGTCATTGCGCAAAAGACTATGTATTCGGGGCGATAAAACCTGCTTGTATAGCACTTTGAAAATTTTACCTGGACAGTGGACAATCAGCGTTTCTAATAGACGTGAGCCTATAGCGTGGTATAACATAGAGTTGACAAAATCGGAAGCCGGAGTTGTAGCATCCTTAAGCGAAGCGGGTGCGCCTGGCAGAAGGCGCCACAGCAGAGTCATCTCGGCCGACTCATCATCCGACTTTGAGTTCAAGGTGATGTCGAGCTCTAGTAGCAGTTGAAGGACAGGGTTGCCAGTAGGGTGTGTTGCCAGAACCCGTAACTCGGTACTGCTCATACCCGACACCGAGTCGCTTATGATTTTTCTTGTCGCCAGGTTGAAGGAGTTGGGCACGGCACGCAGCTTGCTATCTGCTTCGCTGCCATTGTTGAATTTCCACGGTGCCGATATCTTTTCTTTCTTCTTGCTATGCACCAGTGACTTGGTTTGGGCTTGGTCCAAAGGCCGGCCGGATAGGATAAGCAGCAATACCCGTAACGTGTGAGAGGCGAATCTGTCAGTCAGCAGAAAGCCGAGTCGCCCTTCAAGCTCATCAAGGGCTAGGAGGAAAAGCTCTTCCATAGTGGGGAGAGGCTTCTCGTCTGGGTCTTCATCTTCGGCGGGCATGTCGTCGCGGTCGCCGCCGAGTTCTCTCGAGACGATCGGAGCTGACTGCAGAAAGAGCGTCTCGCAGCAATGGCTCGCGAAGCGGTGTTGGACGAGGTTGAGGAAATGGCCGGCGAACTGCTCGAACAGCTTCTTCTTCTGCCTCGTGTTGGACATGAGAATTAGGCGCTCCATCAGGCGCGAACACGACTGACTGCATGCCAGCTTGAGTTCCTTGCCCTGGGCCTCAGCGAAGACGCTGGCGAGGAAAAGTTGGCGCTCCTCTTGCGATGGGAAGCTGTCGAGGTCGAGCTGCTCGTCGACGGATCGGAAGTACTCTTGCTCCTGGTCGGACAGCATCCCGAAGAACTCGCGTTCACCTGGGAGCAGACCCGCCGCGGCCGCAGTCTGGGACTCGTCGTAGCCATTGTCGAATTCGGGGGCCTGGTTGCCAGTGGCATCGTCTTCGTCTTCGTCTTCGTCGTCGTTGCGTCGCCGCCGCTTGGCTGTCGGTACAGACTCGTCTGGAGCTACTTCATGCTGTTCTCGTTTCTTCTTTCGCTCTTCGCGGATAGCCTGTCTTTTTGACCGTGGTTTCGGCATTTTGAATGTGCGAGGAGCCAATCAGTGCAAGCACACATAGGCAGTGCTGGGACTGTGCGTATAGTCGTCGCTGTAAGCTTTTGTTGTTTCGCGATATGTTGCTGTTGTACCTAGGCTAGTTGCAGGTTTCCAATGTAAGTAAATAGGCGCCGCCAAAATAATTTTTTGGATAAGAGCAACACCCCGGCGCCGATAAGACGATAACTGTGGAGATATGGGGTCTGACAGGGGTAAAATAGGTGGTGCATACAGCTAGCTAAGCCATCTCTGGTTAAGAAGAGATAGTAGCGTCAGGGACCCCTACAGTAATTGTAGGCAGATAGCAGGTCGGTGTTCAGTAATTCAACATCGAGTTGAGATGTCAGGGCAGTAGATACCTACTGTAAGCCAGTCCTCGAATAACCGTCGCATTGCCCTCTTAAGCTTCGCGAAGTTGACTCTTCGGACCAATTCTCCTGTCGTTGACATCAGACAAAACCACCACCATGACCATGACAACAGCATGGACATTCCTACAGGCGTCCTTTGGCTTCATCCTGGCCCTAGTTGTGGTCCGTGTATTTACTTTCCTCTCTAATCTATGGCAAACACGCTCCTATATCCGGAGAATGCAGAGAGCCGGCAAGGTTAGTCCAGTATTTTCAATACACGGCCACCGCGACGACAAGGAACTATCATGTCTAATTCGATCTCGCTGCGCCCTCCCTAGCCCGTGCCTCCTCACAGTTTCCTCATGGGCCATCTTCTTGAGGCCAAGGCTGCATCAGAAGAGCTTCCTCCCGGTGCACACAGCTCCTACGTGACAAACCGCCTGGCAACCAAATTGAACGCCGAGGCTTTCTATTTTGATCCATGGCCTATAGCTGATCCGCTTCTCATCCTGACCGACTATCGGCTGGCAAACCAGGCCACCAGCCATGAATGGACGGGAAGTGTGAAGCCGCCCACGTTGTCGCGCTGGTTTGCACCCATATCCGGGCACGGAGGTGTTAATCTCTTCACTCAGAACGGTGCAGAATGGAGGCGGGATCATGAGATATTCCTGCCTTTCTTCACCAATAGCAATCTCGATGCTACGCTCCCCGCCATCGTCGAAGAGATGCTTGTTTTCCGTGACATTCTACGACAGAAGAGTCAGCAAAAAGATATACTACTCCTAGAACCGCTCACGCTCGCCTTGATGAACGATGTGATTGGCCGTGTGATCTTCAACACTGAGCTGAAGAACCAAACCATAGGGTCTCACCCCCTTTCCGAGGCCATGCTCCGCCAACTCGCTCTCAAGTTTACCGAGAACGATATAGTGCAAAGCATAGGGCGATTGAACCCCCTTCGGTCATTAAAAATTTGGTATAATGGCCGCGTGCTTGACAATCAAATTCGTGCGCAAATCGAGAGACGAGCGGCCGTAATGCGGGCCGAAAAAGATTCAGACGACCAACGTGGCTCTAGCGCTATGCTGGACCGTGTCCTCGCAAACTACTTTTCTCATCCGGAACGCCAGAAAGCAGACATTGATGAAGAGTTCATTACTATGCTATGTGCACAGCTCAGGCTGCTGTTTTTTGCTGGGTACGACTCGACTTCCAGTACGATAATATCCATGTGTTATTTGATTTGGAAGCATCCAAATGTCCTGGCAAAGCTGCGCGCCGAACATGACGAAGTATTCGGACGAAATATCGAGACTTGCCCCGGGAAAATTGTCGAAACTCCTTCTATTCTCAATTCTCTTCCTTATACGAACGCTGTGATCAAGGAGGTAATGAGACTACTTCCAGCCGCAGCTGGCGCTCGTCACGGCTGCAAGGATTTGGTGCTCAAGGGAAGCGATGGAATGGAGTATCCCACCGAGGGGATTCTCGTGCAGCTCAATCACGTAGCCATGATGCGGAATCCCAGCACGTGGCCTCGCCCTCTCGAGTTCCTGCCTGAGCGCTTCCTGGTTGGACCGGAGCACGAGCTGTATCCGCCCAAGGGCGCCTGGCGTGTCTTCGAGATAGGCGTAAGGAACTGCACAGGGCAGGCCTTCGTCATGAAAGAACTTCGCACGTTCCTCGCTCTGTTCGCCAGAGAATTCGACTTCAAAGAGTGTTACGATGAAGTATTTGTTGGGGAAAATATCGATCTTACGCATGTGTTTAACGAGAAGGCATTCTTGACCGAATCCGGATCAGCGCATCCCAGAGGCAAATTCCCATGTAGAATCTCGCTTAGCCACTATGCGAACGCAAGTTCTTAAACAATTGTAAAGTAGTAGTAGAACTGTGATTGAATAGACTCACACACGATTCCTGTATTTTAAGAAAAGTGTAGGCCAGATCTCGTTTTGGTCCAATACGCTCTAGCTAATCGAAGCACGTCGGTATCATCTTCACATTGACGAGTGATAGTTCCAACTATACATCTCTGTAAATCTCAAGCCTCCCAAGGTATATCACATAAGTTGAAGAAGCGAAGCCTCCATGTCCGATACGCGCGCTCCTCTACGTACCTTCCTGCTTGTGCAACGTCCCGGCACCTAGCAAACTAGTGTACAAACAGACAAGAGGCAAACAGTCACACACACCTGATTATCCCTTCTCTGTATACTTCCACGTCAGCCGAAGCCACTCTCTTCTATTCCGATCTCTGCCACCGCCCCCCACCAACCCAGAAACCGGGGCTGGTGGTAGGGAGACAACACATCGAGATCGGACGGCACTCACAACTCATGATTGATTCACATTACCTAGGTTAGGTATCTACAAGTCTCCTTACAGAAAAACGCGCAGACACGGTGCACCCGGAACCATTCGGAAGAGAATCGAGCAGGGCGATTCAACTTGTTTGTCAAAATGTATCCCGTCACACTGGGACATAACGATAACAATTGTATCCGGGCGGTAAGTCCTCGTACACCAGACGGCTACAGCTTGCACATGATGACTACCTACATATGAAGTCACATTGGTTGAGACCAGATCCCATGAAAACATAGTAGAGTACCTCTGATGCAGGAGTTCACCACCTACGCCGTGATCCCATGATCCTTCTTAAAAGTTCACTTCGCTGACAGTGATGAAACAAATATTGTAGGGAAGCACAAGACGCGCCTAAGCACGCTGGCAACGGCACAATACTACATCGAGTTTCCTATGACGATCAGTTGAGACCTTTACGCCTCGGTTTGAAGTTACTATATCACAGGACCTCACGTAAATGAGCTGGCTTGTAAGCTATGAAAGAGTCTCACTTACAGTTCTTCTATTATATCTTGACATGACCCTGTTGGGCCTGAAGTTCCTAGCAGTGATGATGACCTAAAGTACCCCCCGCGCCTTAAGGTACGGAATTATTAGATTCCTCGTGGCGCCACGGGTTGCTGGTAGGCCTACGGGGATTACACAGGGCTGCGAGCGCTGCGAGATCTCTCAATGTGGCCTCCAGGGGCAGGGTCATGAATTATATGCAATTCCTTACTATTTGCTAGCCGTAATGACACTCTATGTGTATAGGCCAAAGCCCAAGATCCTCAGGATCTCCTGGTTCTGCAGAGGTCAACTGTTGATTGCATTGCGTGCCTCCAAACCGCCTCTCCTGCGTGTTACATCAGACCTGTTATTGTCCTGCATAAAATCAACTATGACAATACAACCCTTTGATCCTGTACCGATACCCAGCATCCGCGAATGAACTTGAGTGAAGGAGCACCGCCTACTTCGACGGCTGCAACGTCTAAAAGAAGGCTGTTCATATATATGGCGATCTGTAGCCTAGCCTGCCCCGGTCACTTCGACTCCTACTCTCTCTCTGCCTTCTGATCATTACGGCGCAGACCACGCTCTCCTCAAGTGCCCCAAGTCGGATCGAAACGATGCAGCCCTTGTCCCAGAGGTACGGTATTCGCATGAGAGATCTTCTACGATCTCCTACTTACATTAGCTGACGTCACCTGGCCCCAAGACCAACAAGACCCAGGGCCCAGGCCGCCAAAGGCCACTCAAACTTCGCAATGCTTGCAGTGCTTGTTGCTCTGCCAAGGTGGAACAAGGTGCACCTCGCCTGGGGTAGTTCTAGACGATAGCAACAACAAAAGAAAGTGACTTTGTTCTCAGTCAGTGACTGTTTGATATCATTTGGCGAGCTTCGCGCCATTTTCCCGAATTTTTACCACCACTTGTTGACGATGTACCAGTCGCCGTACTCGGTCTTGGCACTCTGCATCCTGATTCTATGTTTATATCGTGACATTCGACGATACAGGCTTCAATTATTGAACAATGTGTTGTCGTGGATCATCAATGTACTCTTTCCAGTCCGTGTACCAAATATTCTAAATTGCTGACTAATGGGCACAGGTTCATCTGAACAACAGGTATCCTGTGCTTTCCCAGGGTGACAATGACACAATAACCATCCCGACATGCCCCTACAGATGGCCGAACGGGCAAGGCGACGTAGCAAAGTTTCTCGAAGGCGAGGAAAACAGCTTACGATGGCTCAAAGAGCACGGCAGTATCTACCGAGTATGGGCCGGCATGACCCCGGAAATGTATATTATATATGTCTCTTTCCCTATTCGCTCTGCCGATTAGTTCGGGACAGTTCTGATACGAGGCAGCGTACTTACCCAGCCCGAAGATGTGAAGACTATCATCTTCAAAGACTCAGACCTGCATGTCAAGGCCAGCAACAACGATGCAGGATGGCTGATAGGTCAGCTCCTGGGTAAGTGCATAGGCCTCGTGTCAGGGTCTGAATGGCGAAAGTCACGAGCGTCGGTCGGGGACCATTTCACCTTCAAATCGACGTCTCACTTCATACAGCGTATAGTAGAGATCACCAAGGCATATTTCTCCGACCTGTTCGACGGCCGATCAAACCATGGTCTCATCACACCTTCCGAAGATCTTCGACTTCTCCCTTTCTGGGTCGTGGCCGAGTACATATACGGTCCACTCACGCCTCATGCAAGAGATCAGCTTGAGAGTCTGATACCGCTGCGAGACTCGCTCTTCAGGACTGTGATACAAGGCGGGGTAACACGTTTCGAAGTGAGCAGCTATCTTCCCTCATCCACCAATCGCGACTTGCAAGATTTCAAACAGAAATGGAGGGTGCTCAATGATGAGATGTACGATGCCAGCAAGCGCTCTCATAATTCAACAGTGTTGACGCATATGTACGAGTCGATCCACGAAAGTGGCCCTTCGCTAGACAATGTGTTGCAGACAATGGACGAGATGCTATTCGGTAACCTAGACGTTACCATCGGCGCACTGTCCTGGAACCCCATCCTTCTCGCTTCCAATCCGGCTTTTACAGCCGAGCTTCACGAGGAGCTCACTGCTGTTAGAAACAGGGACTGGGCACACTATCTCGCAAGATCCGATACGCTATTAGCGTGTTCCATCCTCGAAGCTGCTCGTCTCCGTCCGATCGCTGCGTTTTCGATCCCACAAGCGGCGCCCGAGACGAGAGTCACTGGTGGCTATTCAGTACCTGGTAGAACCAACTTCGTCGTCGACACCCATGCCCTGAATATCAGGAATCCGTATTGGGGGGTTGACGGCCGTGAATACCGCCCCTCTCGCTTCATGAACACTAACTCAGTTGACATGCGATACCACGACTGGCGATTCGGCTTCAGACCCCGCCAGTGTCTGGGGAAATATATTGCCGACTTCATCATTCGTTCTATCGTCGTGCACTTAGTGCTTGATCTCACTCTGTTGCCTGGAAGTTCTTGGGATAAGAATCCGGAGACCTGGATTGCTCAATCAGCTGCTGCTATTCGTTACAAGAGGCGAAACTCAGTGTCGCATAAGAGTCCCGACGAGTCTAGGGGGCTGAGTGGGAGATAAACGATATTCAAGGGTGGCGAGAAGCAAGCGTAGTGTGCACAGCGCTCGGAAGACGTTTATTGAGTTCAAATACACCCGCCCACGTTGAACTTGCCTGCCTTGACGCCGAAAATAGCTCGCTTCACTCAAGTTTCGAGCGTCCAGGTTTCGCTGCGTCTCGCTGCGTCGTAATACTTGAGCGTTAAATAATCCAGCTTATGTAGTAAATCTCGTATAACCGTGCCAATTGCCCTTCTGCTGTTCGTATCCAATACCGAGACACTGGAAAGCGTTCAACACGCCGTTTTGGGGGTTTCTGATAGTATAGATGATATTGATGGAATCGATGAACTCGGATCTTGCTCGATCTCGCATGATGGCGAAATAGGTGTTTGCTAAATTCAGGCAAGCAACGGCTAGCCGCACAATGGCTAGGGGATACTAACTAGGCGCCTCGATATCGTGTGGTTTTTGCAATGGGAAGACATTATCGTATTGGGGAATAGTGATGTTTGATGGGTAAAGTAGAAAAGACAGATAATAAGAATCACTTTTCTTTTCATCTGAAAAATGCAAGGTTATAGTGAAAACAAAGTCTAGAAGGGTGCGGCTGCCGAGAACTTCTATATATCAATTCAGTAATATTTAGTAAGGCAGAGAGAGTATAACTAAGTCGGTATAGCCTCTTCGGCTCAGAGCTTGCCAGCTAACCATTCTGCGGATCATGGAGCAACCCGATGACGCGGTCTTGTCACCTCGAGATCAAAGGCCCGACTGCCCCATTATCCACCGAAGCCCCGTCTTAAAAGCAAACATCAGGCAGCCTGCGGCCTCATCTAAGACATTAGGGGCTGTGACAAGTCGCAGATATTGCAGAATACCAGTAGCTATTCCATTACGCGCCGCTCCGAGAGCTACAGAGCCAGCCTAACACCCTCATAATATGGCCGGCTAACGGAGTGATGCCCTACCCATGGCTCAGCCCCTATTAAGATCACAAGTGCGTTGAGGGCTTTTTAGTTTTTATTTATTTAGTTTTAATAATATTTTAATAAAAATTAACACTATTAAATATAAAAATTTTTAATTTTTTAAAAAACATTTACGTAAAAATGCTAAATTAGCTATAAATTTTGCCGCAGCTTGCGCTAAATAATATTACGATTAAAAATATATTTTAATAAAATTTAATATAAATAACAAAATATATTTAAAGCTACATAAAAAATACCATTTGCTTAAACGATTTTCTAAAAAATTTTCGCAACAATATATTAAACTTTAAAAAATTAAAAAACAAGTCGGCCGATTAACTTATAAATTTAACCTACTTAAAACGTTTAATATTTATTTTGCTATTTTTATTGCTTATTTATTTCCCAGTAAACAAAAAAAAAAATTTTTTTACCGCTTTACACCATTTTTTAGTTTTATTTTCGATAATTAACTAAACTTTAAAAAAAAAAAAATTTTAAAATTAAAATTATTTTTAAATATTAATTAAACCGTATTAAAACAAAATTTTAATATTTAGTTAAATAAAAAAGTTATAAATATAAAAATAAATGGTAAAAATTAAAATAGCAAATGTAAAACTTTATAAAATTAATAAAACAATATTAATAGCGCTAAAAAAATAAGCTAGCTATTAAAGCTAAAAATGGTGCTTTATTTAAAAACGCTATAGTTTTAAAAATAACTAATATTTTTGCGAAAAAAAAACGAAATAAACCTCGCAAAAAAATTAAAAAAAATTAATTAATTTATATATATACTAGTTAAACAATTAGTTAATATATTAAAAACATAACTTTTTTTTGTGCTTTAGTATTTAATATAATTATTTAAAAGGGGTAAATTTAACATAAGCTATTTACTTTGCTAATTAAAGTTTATTAGCCTACTAATTTAATATAAAAAAGTTTATATAAAAGTTTTTATTTTTAGCAAAAATTTAATTAAAAACTTTTTTTTAAAATTATTAGTTATTTTACTTTATTATTTATACCAGTTTTTATTAACTAGCTAAAAAATAATTTTAAAAGTTTTTAAGCTGCTATTTAAAAAAATAAAAGCGTTTTAATTAAATTAAACAAAATACCGGCTATTTAGTTATTTTAAATTAATTATAGTTAACTAAACTAGTTTAAATAATAAAAACAGCTAATTTAATTAAACAAGCCGAAAATAATTTTAAGTTAAGCAAAACAAGGTAAAAAGTATTACTTTACCTTGTTTTATCTGTGGTATACGCTAAGTAAAAAACGTGCAACCTTTAAACTAATGTATTAAAAAATCCTTTAATTAAAAAAAATGTGATGTGTATTTAACTTAAATAGTTTATTTATTTGCGCTGTCCCTAAGCGCCGTTTTCACAGACGCTTTTAAAGGATATTTTCCACTGCTCGTATTCTTTGCAACTGTTTGAGTGTTCATTCGTTCACTTACTACCGCATTTGTTAAGATGCATTCACTTATTTCTTCTGTTTTTGTCGCGGCGGCAGTGACGAGCGTGGTCTCGGCTGTTCCCTTACAGGCCCAGGCAGGCAAATCCCTTTCAATACGGTCGAAGTTAGGGTTTCAAGGCCTAACCCTATGCCAAGAACCCAAGAACCCAAGTGAGCCCATAGGCCCCCAACGCTATGACCATTAAAATTTGCTAAAAACCTAAGTAAGCTTATAAGCTCTTAATATTTCGGGTTAAATTTTGCTAAAAACTTAAAGCTTAAATTAAAATTATATAGTAAAATAAAATTATAAAGCAAGTATATATAGTTATAAAAAATAATATAAAAAAATAATTATTATATTTTAATAAAAATATAAATTATATATTAATTATATACTAAGTAATTATATATTAATAATAATACTATGCAAATTATTTAAAAAATAAAATTTAAAAATATTAATGTTAAAAATAAATTGTTTAATAGCTAGTTATATAAATTATATGCTATAAATTAAAATATAATATATAAGCTAAATAAAAACAATATTATTTATAAGTTTACTTATTAATTAAATAATAATTTAAAATAATAAATATATTAATTAATTTAACAAAAAAAAAATTATTATTTAGTTATTTTATATATAATATTTAAGCTTTTTATATCACTCTTTTTTTTTTTTTTTTTGTTGTGTTAAATTATATACTTTAAAAATAATTTTTGCAAGGTAAAATTTTTAAGGCAAAATTGCTAAAGCAGTTTTTTTGCAAAATAAATTTTTTAAAGCGCTAGTTTTAATAAAGCTTACTTTGTGCATATTTTAATTAGGTGTGCGTAAGGTAAAACTTTACAAAATGGGTTTTTTAAAGCGCTAGTTTTAGTAAAGCTTACTCTGCGCGCATTTTAATTAAGTGTGCGCAAGGTAAAATTTTGCAAAGCAGGGTTGCTAAGGTGGCATTTTTGCAGGGTAAATTCTCTAAGGCGCTAGTTTTATATAAACACTAGCGCAAAATAAATTAAACCAAACATTAAATTTATTTGTTAAAATTTTATTAATTTTATTAATATTAACTTTATAATATTTTTACACATTAATAATTAATTAAAAAAATTTAATAATTAATAATTGCTAGCTGCAATAATATTTATAAAAAATATAAAATTTAATTTATTAAAAAACTTTTAAAATATTTAATTTTTTTTATTTAATAATGCTAATAAAATAATTATAATAATAGTAATAACTTTAAAAATTATTAATTTATTAATTAAAAAAATTTGAAATATTTTAATATTTAGTATTAATATTATTATATTAAAAAGCATAATATTTTAGCTTAATAATTTTTTTTAATATATTAATTATAAAAAATATACCGATAAAGCAAATAATAAAACAAAAAATTTATAAAAAAGCTATTTAATGTTTGCAAAAATAAAACATTTTTAAAAAACATAATTTTTAATGCTAAAAAAATTAATATAAAATTAATATAAAAAATAAAATAATATAAATTATAATTGCAAACAAATTTTTTTTACTTGTTTAAATTGCTTAAAAAAATAAAAATATTATAAATTAATATTTTAAAATAAAATTTTTGCAAAAAACAAAAAAAGTTTTTTTTTTTTTAATAATAAAAAATATATTTAAACTAAAAAACTTTCGTTTATATTATATAAAATATTGTTAATAAATAAACGAAAAATTTTTAGCTAATAATAAAACTTAGCAAATAATATTGCTTAAGCAAAAAAAAATTAATTTAAAACAATTTAATTTTATAATAAACCGTTTTAAAAGCTTAAATAAAAAATTTTTTTTAAATTAAATAAAAAGTGTTTTATTGTTGCTAAAATATATATTACAAATATATTAAATATATATTAATTAATTTATTTTAACAATAAAAAATTGTTAAGCTTTAGTAAAATATTGCAAAAATATACTTAAGTTTTAAAAAAACTGTTAAATATATAAGCAAAAAATTTTTAATATTAAATTTATAGTAATTTTTTAGTTATAATGCTTGCTATTAAATAAAACAAGCTTTAAAAAAATTAAATAAAACAACTAAAAAAATATTAATATATTAATTAATATAATAATGAAAATTAAATATATATATTTTTTATATTTTATATTAATTGTTTTTTTGCAAACTAAAAATAAAATATTTAAGCTTTAAATTAAAAATTTTGTTTTATTATAAACAAATTAATTTATAAATTTTTAAAAACCGAAAAATTTTTTGCTATTTTTAAAATTTTTTTAAGCAATAATAAAAAAAACATTTTTATTAAATTTATTAAAGTTATACTTTTAAAATATATTGCTTAAATTAACAATAAAAATTTTATTACTTTATATAATAAAAAAAAATTAACAAATAATGAAAAAAAAAGTTTTGCAAAAAAATATAAATATTGCTAGCAAATTTAGTTTAAATGCTTATTTAAAACGCAATTAACACTTAATTAATATAAAATTAATATAAATTTAATAGTAAACTTATTAATTAATATTAATTATAATAGCAAATTAATTATATATATTGCTGCATTTATTTAAGCAGGCATAAAAATTTTGTTTGCGCTACTAAAATTGCAAGCGCTTAATTTTAATTTTAATCGCGGCTATATTTTTTTTATAAGCGGTTAAACTTAAAAAACGCTAAACTTATTGTTTATAAACTTTTTCATATTAAAATTTATAAATAAATTAATATTATTTTTTTTACGTTTAAAATTTAAAAATGTTAACAGGTTTAATATATTATATTTGCTTATTATTTATAATTAATTAATATAAAATTAATATAAAAAAAATAAAAAATATTATTATAATATAGTTTGTTGCAAAAATATAATACAAAAATTACTATATAACGGTTAGTATAAAAATAAATATAAAATAAAAATTAAAAATAAAAAAAATTAATTAATTTATTTTATAAAAAAAGTAACTAAACTTAAAAAAATAAAATTAATAATTAATAAATTTAAAAAAAAATAAACAAGTAAATAAAAATATAAAGCAAAAACCCCGATAAAATTTTCTATTAGTTTTAATTTTTTATTGCTTTTTTAAATTAACACCGCTTTTTTAATTTATAAATATATATAAAATTAATTTTGTTTATATTTATATTATTATTATTAAAAACTTAAAAATTAAATATATTAATTATTAAAAAAAATATATATAAAAATTAAAAAACAAAAAAAAAATTTAATATAAAAGCTTATTTTATTTATAATAAATAAATTAATTTAATTTTTGCTTTAAATTTTTTAGCAGTTAAAAATTTGCTTATAATATAGTTATATACTTGGCATAAAAAGCACTATAATTAGCACTTATAAATATTAATATATAGTTATATATAAAATAAATATTAAAAAAATTTATATAAAAACATTTTTATAATATATATTTTTGCAGCTTTTTGTAATGCTTTAAAAATATTTTTATATATTTGCATATTAGTTGTTAATTTAGCCTAAATAATTTTACGGACAAGCCGGTAAAATAGTTAGCAAAATAACAAAAAATCGATTTATTTTTAATATTAGCAAATTCTTTGCAAAGCATATTTTATATATATTAAAAATATATTAATTATATATTTATTAATGCTATATTTTTTAGTTTTTAATGCTAAGCTTTAAATTGTTAATATAGTTTATATTATAGCTAAAACTGCTAAAGTTTAATTAAACTGTTATTAAAAGCGTTTTTATTTTTAGTTAGCTTTAAAAATGTTTTTTTAGCAATTTTAATAGCAAAACCGCGCTTAGCAAAATATAATAAGCTATATATACCATCGGGACAATAAGTCGAAAAAAATAAAAATTAAGTAATAAATAAAGCTTAATTGCTAAAAGTGGTATAACAATATATATGCGACAATATAGCAAAAATAAATGTTCTTAAAATTTTATAGTTTAATTTAATATAAAACTAAAAAAAAAGCAAAATATTTAATATAATCGGCAATATTAGCAATGCAAGCAATAATAGTAATAAAAAAAGCATTTTAAAAATTATATTAAAAAAATAGTTTTTAATATATATATAATAAAAAATAAAATAAAATATATATTGCTAGCTTATTTTTTAAATTATTAAATTTTTAAGCTAGTATTAAAATTATTATAATATTATATATAATAATATAATTAAGCTGTTTTTTTTTATTTGCTATATTATAAGTTTTTTTTAAAGCGTATAGTTATATAAATGAACTATATATGCTAACGCAAGCAAAAATTGCTAAATTTTTTGCTAGTGCAAATATATAGTTTAATTTTAATAGTTAACAAAGCAATTTTATTATATTTACCGATATTAACAGCGATTATTTATATATGTTTAATAATAGCTTATTTTTTATGCTATTTAATTAAAGCGGATTATTTTCCGATTAACTAGTTATTTTACCGCTACGGCAGCTTTATAATAGTTTAGCATATATATTTATCGAGCGCAAAAATTTTTTATGCATAATATATAATTTTATATATAGCAATTGTTTTTAAAAATGGTTTAAATTTATATTTTGGTATAAAAAAATAAAATAACTAAAAAAGCAGTGCAAAAAATTACAAAAATATAAAACCGATTTAAACGCTCGGTAAAAATATAAAATTTTTAAAATTAAAAAGCAAAAAAATTAACTAAAATATTAAAAATTCTTTGTAAATATTATAAAATAATATTATTATAAATTAACAGGTAAATTAGCTAGTTAAAAAGCTAAAAGCTAACTTTAAAAAGCTTTAAGTTTAAATAATATACAGGGCATAAATTACGTAATAAACTTAAAAAGCTTAGTAAACTTAAAAAATTAAGCCAAGTAAACTAAATAAGCTTAAAAAACTTAAAAAGCTTAAAAAGTTAAGTTTATTAAACCGGTTAAATAATTAATATTTAATATAAAAAAATATAGTAAAAAAAAACGGTTTATATAATAATAAACATTTTTTAAATAATTAATTAGTTTTTATTTTATAATTTAATTTAAATATATAGCAATTTTTTAAAATAATTATATAAAAATATTTTTAATAACTTTAGTGTAATTTTTACCTAACATTATAATAATTTTTTTAGTTATTATTTAGCACGATTTTATACGGGAAATTTTAATTATATTATGTTTATATAAACTTAAAGTTTATTATATTTTAAATTGTTATTTAATTAATGTTTAAAATAACTAAAAAAATTATTATAGCTTTAACGAAATAATTAAATTTAACACCTGCAATAATGTAATATTTATTCAATAAATTACAAAAAAGAAATTTAATAATTAAAGCCTTAAAACAAATAGCTTAAAAATTAATTAATTAATATTTTTAAACCCAAGTTTTTTAAGCCGCTTTATTACGGCTGGCATATTTACCACTTTATTAAATAGGTTATTTTACCTAAAAAAGATGTAAAATAGCCAAGGTGAAAGCTTGGCATTCTAAAGTAAACTATATGGCTAGGTGTGGCAGGCTTGGCGCGGTCGGCTGGCAGCTACCACCTAATTACCCCCTGCTCGACTAAAGGTTCGTCTGCAAATTTTATTTGCTAGGTATTTTTACCGGCACCATACCATTACAGCTGTTTCCGATAAAACGAGTGCATCGCGGGCCTTATCAAGAGAGCTAAGCAAATACGTTAAGCGCGGCAACTTGCAACGTATACATATAGAACATCCGGAAAAGCGTCGAGGCAAGGCTTAAAGCTTTTGCCTGCCGCAAAGCTCAAACCCGCAGCAAATACCTTGGCTATTATTACGGCTGGCGTATTTACCACTTTATTAAATAAATTATCCTACCTAAAAAAAATATAAAATAGCTAAAGTAAAGGCTTGGCATTTTAAAATAAACTATATAGCTAGGTGTGGCAAGCCTAGCGCGGTCGGCTAGCGGTTATCACTTAACTCGCTTAAGCTAAAAAAGGTTAATAATTTATAAAATTACTTAAGAAAATTTATAACCTAAATTAAAATATATTTGCAATATTATAAATTAAATTTTATTATAAACGCAAAAAAAATAATAATAATTACAGGGTATTTTATAAGCAACATATTAAAATAATTTTAATTTATTTTAAATAATTATTTAAAAAATATTAATAAAAATAATTGCTATACTGCAATTAATAACATTTTTAATAAATATAAAAAGTTTAAAAAAGCTATAATTAATATATATAAAAACTCGAAAAAAGTTAAATAAACTAAATAAAAACTAATAATATTAATTTAAATTAAAGCAATATATAAATATATAACAAAGTTTTATAAACAGCATATAAAAATTAAATAAACTAATAATAATGCAATAATACCGATTTTTTTAACAAATTTAAAACTAAAATTTAAAATAAATTATACCAAAATAAAAAAAAAAGCGATTTAAAAAAATTTATTATAAAAGCAATTAAAATTAACAATTGTTTATATAAATAATAACTTTAAAAGTTTTAACAAAACTAAAACAATTAAATATTAAACGTAAAAAAAAAAAGTTTTAAAAATTAACAGCAATTAAAACTTATTTAAAATTAATAAAGCTTAATATAATTATTAAAAAGTAAAATTTAAGCAAAATTAAATGTTATAATTATAATTAAAAAAAACACTATGCTAAAAATTACATAAAGCTTAAAAAATAATAAAAGCTTAAAAAATTTAAGCAAGTTTTTACAATAATAATTATAATATTATAAATTAACAATTAATAAAACTTAAATTAATAATAATATATTAAAAATATACCGGGTTATAACATATGCAAAAAAAAAAAACAGGTATATTTAGCATATTTAGCAATAAAACAATTAAAATAAACAAAACAAAACAAATATATTTGCAATATAATTAATTGCAATAAATATAACAGCTATATAAAATAAATAAACGTAAAAAAAAATAACAACTATAAAAAACTAAAATTAGTTAAAAATATTATAAAAATTAACAAAGCATTTATAATTTTACAACTATAAATTTGGTGTTTTGGTATTTTTGAGGTAATATTAAGCGAAGTTTAACCAATGGGATTCCTAGGATATAAAGATTTATAGGGGTATAAAGGTGCACCCCATTTTTTTTGGTGTTTATAAGGTTGCATTGCATAATATTTTAGTGTTAAGCTTTTTTTAACGGGTTGTTCCGGTAAAATTTTTTATATATTATAGCATGCGCGCGTATTGTCGGTATAACGTTTATTGTTTATATTTATTTAATTAATTAAATGTAAATAGTTTTTTTTTTTGAGGTTTAAAAATTAATATTTATTGCGTTATATTTATTATTTTACATTTTCGGCTAGCTTTTATAATTTATTAAATAATGCTATTAATTTGTTAATTAAATTTATATTTGGAAATTATTATATTTTGTTTTTTATTTTCGGCTAGCTTTTATAATTTATTTTATTATATTTTAATTTTGTTTTTGCAAATATTACTTAAAATATGCTTTATATATGCTTTGTTTTTACTTTATGTTATTTTATATTTTAAGTCGTTTTATCATTTGTTTAATAAAAAAAAATATATTGCATTTTTATTTTTTACTTGCATTATTATTAGTTTTTTTTATATTGTTTTTTCGTTTGTTTTCGGTTTTTTTTATTTATTTTATACCTAACGATAATTTTATTAAAATTTTTTTTCCTAATTTAAAAAAATTTGTTTTTTGCACTAAAAATATTAATTTTTACTATTTACGCTTTTTTCGGTTTGCGCATTACTTGTATGTTAGCTTTAATGCTTACGTTTTTTTAAAAAACATTTATTATATTTATTGCGATTTTGCTGCGTATTTTTAGCACTTAATATATATTACGGCAAACAACCTTACCGTCGGCGTACTTGGTACGGTAGCTTTTTAAAAACTCGATTGTCGTTTAAATATATTAAATATACGGGCTACCGTTATTAATATTACCAGCGTTATTAAGCTTAATATTATTTGTTTTTTTTTTAGTCGTTATTTTTTTGTTTTTATTTGTTGTTTTAATATTAAAAGCGTTATTTCGCTAATAAGCCTTGTTTTTATTTTTTTTTACGTTAATTAATCGGATCGCATTTTTATTAATTTAAAAAAATTTTGTGTATTTTGTAAATATTCGGTAAACGATTAAAAATTTTAATTGCAATTTGCGCGCAAAAATTATAATATTTAGCGTTAGCATTTTTATTTGTTTTGTTATTTTAATTGTTATTTTATTTATTTATTTTTTATATTTAATTATTTTTTTACGCTTTATCGCTTTGGTTTTGTTTTTGCCTGCCGTTTTTTTTTCCGACTTTTCGGAAATCCCGCTTTTTTGTTAGCTTAAGTCGGATTAAATTTCCAATATAAATTACGATTATTTTAGTAATTATTGCTGCTATTTTTATTCCGATTATTATTAGCATTAATATATATATAAGTTAAAAAGCTTTTTACGTTGTAAATATTATAAACAAATTATAATAAATAAAAATAATAAAAATAATTTTTGCTTTAGTTATAATATATATGCTAAAAATTTTAACATATAATTTTTGCTACTAAGTATAAATTTTTTATATAATATTACGTTTAATAGCAACTAAATTTTTGTTAAAACATTAAAACTTAGTATATCATTTAATATATTTCGATTTTGTAGCATTTATATTATAGCTTAATAAAATATTATTGTTTAAATTTATTTTGTTTTTATTGTTAATATAACAAATAAAATTAATATTGCTTATATATAAAAATTTTTAAGTGTAAATTTTAAGTTAACAAAAAATTTTGCTACTAATGTTAGTTTTTTTTGTTTTGTTTTGAAAAATATGCCGTTTTTTTTAAATAATACTTGTTTTTATTTTTTTCGCGCTATTAATCGCAAGCAGCAGCACAATGTTTTATTAAACAAGGTTTATTATTTTTGTGTTAAGTTATAATTGCAGTTTTATTTTTTTTTGTTTAACTTTTTGTTTAGCAAAAATTTATCGCCTAAAAAAGTAATATATCGGGTTTATTTCGCATTAATCGCAAAAATTTTATAAAATATAATTTTTAGGTTATATATCTCGTTAATATTTTTTTTTTCGGCAAAACAAAATATTTGCACAGGTGTTTTTTTTGTTGCCCAGTTTTTATCGAAAATAAATATAAATAATAAAAGCAAAAAAAAAAAAAAAAAAAAAAAAATCCTGTTTTAAAAAATATTAAAGTTTTTAACTCGCAAGCAAATAAAAATAATAAGCCATTATATAAGCGTTATCGCAAAATATTTTTTATATTTTGTTTTAGCATGCAATTATTATTAAGTATTTTTAAAATTGCAAGCAGGTTAACTTTAAAAAATTTTAGTGTTATTTTTCCGGCTTTAAAAATTTGTAATATTTTTTTATAGTATATTATACTAAAAAAAATGCATTTTTTAAGCATAATATTAATAGCAACATTAAGTTTAATTGTATATAGGTTAAAATACTATAATTTTTTTTTCGAAAAAAATTTAATTAAAAACTTTTATTTATTTTTATTTTTTTTATAAACTTATTTATTATAATTAAAAAACTTGTTTCCGGTTTTTTTGTAAACAAAAATTTTTTTATTTTTATAAATTTACAGTTTTTTTTTAACCAAATTATATTTATTTTTTTATAGTGGCGTAAATTTTAATTAACGATAGATATATATAGCTTCGCCTAGTTGGCAAGGTATACTTTTTTTATATATTTATCCGTTATAAAAAAATTGTTTTAGCATTTTAAAATTTGTTTGTAATAGCACAATATATTTTTGTTTAATAAAAATATATCGTTAATTATTATATATTATTAGTTTAAATCTAATAATATAACATTTTAGCATTTGCTTATATAATTATAAAAACCAAAAAAATTGTGCTTATATTGTTTTATAAAGTTTTATTTCTTTATATATATATAAAAACTTTGGTTTTGCTAATAAAAAGAATTAAATTTAAAATTTTATAATATGTTAAAGTTAAAATTAGTTAAAATTAAAATATTAAAATATAAAAAAAAATATATTTATGTTATATAATTATTAAATTTGTTTGTATTTATTTTTTGACTTAAATAAGTAATATTTATTTTTCGTGCAGCTTTAGCTGTTTATATTCCGGTATTTTTTTTTAAACGCGTTATTTGCGTAAGCGCAAACATTTGTATAGTAAAATATTAAGTCCTTTAAATTTATTTGCTTAAATTAAAACATAAATTTTTTTTGTGCGTTAATTAGCACCGCTTTTGCTTAAAAATTAAATTTTATTTTTTTTTAGTATTTTTTTAGCTTTTTTATATTGCCGCCGATATATATTGCGCTTTTTTATATAGGTATTTTTAAGCAGCAATGCAGTTTTTAATAAAGCCGATATTAAAATAAAAACAATTAATATTAAACGCGCAAAAATTATAAAATTATCGCTTTATACCCCACTTTCCTAGTATATAATAGTATAAAAACCCGTTTTTATATAGTTCCCGTACTGCGTAAAAATAATAAAATTAAAAAGTTTTAATTTTTGCGAAAAAAAATTCCGGTAATAAATTACAGCAAAAATATGTAAAAAAAACAAATTTTATGTTTAGTTTAAATTGCCCCAGGTTAAAAAAATCTTAAAAATTAAATTTTTATATAAAGTTTAATTGTTCAAACAGGTATTATATATAATAAACCTTAAGTTCGTATAAGCGTGGTATAATTGGAGCACCTTATATAAATTTATACTAGGTAATAACTAAAAAAATTATTGTAACATTAGGTAAAAATCACACTAAAGTTGTTAAAAATATTTTTATATAGTTATTTTAAAAAATTGCTATATGCTTAAATTAAATTGTAAAATAAAAACTAACTAAATATATAAAAAAATTTATTATTATTATATAAACCGTTTTTTTTTATTTTTATTTAAATGTTTATTTTGTTTGCTTGTTTTTAAGTAGCAAAACATTTTTTGCTTATTTGTTTTGTTGTGTTTATTATTTCGAGCTTTATAAAATTTCCAAGTACGTTATATAATTTGCGCTTTGCGTATCACCTTAAGCTTACGCTTTTTTTTAATTAATTTTTAGCCTTTTAATTAGCTAATTTATTTGTTAATTTATAACATTATTTTTTAATTTTTAAAATTATTATTTTTAATAATTTTTATAAATATGTTTTTTTTTTGTTTTTATATATATATATCGATTATATTTAATTTTAAAAAATTAAAGTCGCATTAATATTTTAGCGCTTTAGCTTGCGCTAATTTAATTGTTTATATAAGCTTTATAATATTTTTTTTTTATTATATTTTAAAGTAAATTTTATATTATATAGCTTTAAGTTTTAAAAAATATTAATTATATATTAAAGCTTATTATTTTTGCAATGTTTTTAGCTTTTTGTTTTATAAATATAAAAAATTGTTTATTAAAAAAAACAAGCTAAAACAAGCTAAAAAAAAAGCGAAAAAACAGCTTTATATTTTAACAAATTGCTTTACTTATTTGCAAAAGCAAAAATGTTTTTTTTAAAAACGTAAAATTAAAATAATTTATTGTAGCATTAAAAATGCTAAAGCAATAAAAAAATTTAAACGGTTAAAAACTAAACAAAAATATTTGTTTAATAAACACACTTGTTTTTTTGCTGCTATAGCAATTTTTGCTTTTATAAATTAAAATGCTTTTAATTTTTTTTTTTAGTTAACTTTGCTTTTTTAGCGCTAGTCGGTTAAAATATTATCGATAAAATTAATTAATTATTTTTGCCGCGTTTTTTAAATTTTTTTTAAGTTTTTATATAATTTTTTTATATAAATATTTTTTTTATTTAATTAAATATTTATAAGTTTTTTTGTTTTAACGTAAATTTAATATTTTTTTAATATTATATATATTTTTATTTAATTTAATTTTTAGTTTTATTTAAAATTTAGCGTTTTTAAATATTAATTTTAACAAAAAAAAATAAAATATCGATTGTATTTTAGCTTTTTTAAACAATTTAAATTAATAATTTATTTTTAAAATAATTTTTTTTATTTTAAAAAGTTTAATTTATTTAAAGTTAAATTTATTGTTTAATTGTTTAATTTTAATATTGCGCTTTAAAAAATATATTTTATTTTTTTTTTAAAATTAATTTTAACAATTTATATCTATTATAATATGCTTTTATGCAATTTTATAAAAATATTAGCTTATTTTATAATTTTTGTTATAAATTAATAATTTTTTTTGCTTATATTTTTATATTAAATATAAAAACTTTTTAAATTATTATTTTAAATTTTTTTAAATTAAATTTATAATTTGCTTTAAATAGTAATATTTTTATTAATTTATTATTAAAACTGTTGTATATATATTTTATTTTTAGCAATAATTTAACTTAATTATTTTATTGTTTGTTAAAATAGCAGCAAAAATATTTTTTTAAAATTTAATTTAATTGTTTTGTTTATTTATTTGTTTATAAATAATAAGCCGTAAACATGCGGTATTTAATTTTTAATATTTTTATTAACAATTAATAAAACTTAAAAATTATTATTATTTTTTTATTTATAATTATTTTTTTTAAAATTTTATATTTATTAAAAATATATTAAATTATTATATATGCTAAATTTTTTGCTATATTTAATTTTAAATATAATATAAAATATTTATATTTTATAAGTTTTTTTATAACAATTAATATTGAATTATACAATATTTTTATTATTAGTTTTTTTAATTTAAGTAATTTAACAATAAAATTAAACGCAATAAATTTTTAAGCTTTATTAAATATTTTTTTAGGTTGCAATAATTTATATAGTTTATATTGCAATATTTTGCTTTTTTTGCATAAGTTATATTTAGTTAATATTTTTTTAATTATATTTTTTATTTTTTTTAATAAAATGCTTAATTTTTAATTTTTTAAATAGTTTTAAATATTTTTTAATGTTTTGCAAATAAATATTTATAAATTAATTTAATAAGCTTTTTTTTAATTTTGGTAATATTTATATTTTATTTTTATAATATAATAAATTTATAGCGTTATTATATTTTAGTTTTTTTATATTAAACTAATTAATATTATTATAATAATATTTAGCTATAATAATTACTAATATTTTTTATTTAAATAATTTATAATTTATTTATATTATAATTAATATTATTAATTTTTATTTTGTTTTTTTAAAAAGTATTTAATTTTTTTTTTTTAATAATCGTTTTATTAACTTAAAATATTTGCTTTACCATTTTTTTTTTAATATAAACAATAATAAAATTAAACTGTAAAAAAAACTTTGCTTATTTAATTTGTCGTTTGTTTAATATTTTTAATGTTATAAATATTGCAAAGTTTTCATAATTAAAATATATTATTACTAATTTTTTTAGTTTATATAAATAGTGTTTTTATTTTTTAAATGCTTAAATAATAACTATTAGTTTTTTATTTAGCAGCATATATTATGCTGCTAGTTTTAAAAAATTTTTCGAAAAAAAAAAATTACCGAATATAATTTTTTATTATTGTTTTATTAATTTAATTGTTTGTTTATTGCTGCTTTGCAAACGTTAATTTTTATTTTAAATTTTTTGTTAAAATTAAATAATTTTATAATTAAATTGCTTACGATTAAAAACTTAATTTTATTAAAAAATTTTTGTTTTTTGTTTTTTTATTTAAAAATTAAATTTTTTTTTATTAAGTTTATAAAAAATTTATATATTTATTAAAACTTTTAATAAATTTTTAAATATAATTTGTAAATTTTATAAATATTTTTATATTATTTGTTAATTTAAATATAAGCTAATTTTTTACTGCTAAAATTTTAAAATTTTAAATTTATATTTTTTTAAAAATTATTATAAATTTAAAAAAATTAATTTTTTGCTTATAAAATTTGCTTTTTTTAAAGTTTATTTTAAAGTTTGCATTTTATAATGCTTTAAATATTTTTTTTATATATTTTCGATATTTTTTAAATGTTTTAAAATATATTAATATATTGTTTAAATATATTATTATAAATATATTAATAAATTTTTATATTGCGTTTATAATTTATATTTAAAACGTTGCTAATATATTAATAAGCTCAAATAATATTACTAAATATTTAAACAACTTTTTAAGCGTTTTAAATACTGTTTTTTATTTGTTACTTAGTGCTATTTTTGTTTAATAATATATATTAAATAAATTAAATGCTATAAATTATTTTGCTTGCGTTAATTTATTTTTTATATCGTTAATTTTAAGCAA